>SKCR01012110.1:0-30853 GCA_019454045.1 Zanthoxylum bungeanum
TTTAATCATTAACTGACACATTTTTATAAATGAAATATGCAGTATCTACAAGCATCTTCAAAATGGATTTACCATGGCAACAGGTGTAAAGGTTGAACCGTAATCAACACAATGTTGATAAAGCCTAGCTTTATACGTTGGTTGTTGCCATCCATGTATGTCTTCCTTGAAGACGTTTACTGTACCAATAGGCATAATGCCTTGCGGTACAACAACTAGTGTCCAAACATAGTTGTATACATGGAATCCATTTCGAACTCATGGCACTTTGCCATAATAAGGAGTCGATACCTTGTATCACTTCCTCGTACGTAGTCGGTTGGTATACCTCCGTAAGATTTACATCTTTAAGGGGTGAGATCAGAAACCCATACCCCAGGTTGTTTTCTGATTCTCTCCGATCTACGCGGTTCTTGTGTATTCGAAGATTAATGGTACAGATTCATCATTGATGAACTGTTGTGTTCCATTAAGGACTTCGTGCCTCGAATAGTATTACTCCGATTTTCATCGAGTATCACTATCCTCCCACTGACCACTGCATATCGGTGTTCCTCTTAGGAAAACCGCATGGTGAGCAATAATCATATTGTTCTCATGTGAGATATATAAGTACTATGCTTATGGTTTTTCCAAGGATAACCTATAATTGGCACTTATCCAATTTGGGTTCTAGTTTGTATCATCCAAACGTTATGCCCGGCATACCCAAATTATTAGGAATGAGAAACCCTGTTTCTTTCCTGTTCATATCCTATATGATATCTGTCAAACAGATTTATATGGAACCTTATTCTAAATAAGTTTTGCACTGTTAATACATATCATGTTGAAGGAAATGATAGCTCAGAGCGACTCGTGATAAACCTTATCATGTCCAACAAAATTCGGTTTTCGTTCGGACACCACCGTCTAA
Organism: Zanthoxylum bungeanum; assembly: GCA_019454045.1. NCBI lineage: Eukaryota > Viridiplantae > Streptophyta > Magnoliopsida > Sapindales > Rutaceae > Zanthoxylum > Zanthoxylum bungeanum. The sequence continues at coordinate 917 of SKCR01012110.1, forward strand.
CTGACGTGTCTCTGGAGGAGTCCTCATCTGAAAGAATACTATACTCTTTCATGTATGTTTGAAACTTACTGCTTAAGTATTTTCATTACGGTCTTACCGTGACGGTATAATAATATAGTCGATCTGTTATCTACTTCGTGTCGAAACTCTAATAGTTTCCGATCTGTGTTTTCAAAAGAAGCACATAACCATAACGTGATGCCACATCCGTTAAGGTCACGAAATATTCATGTTCACATCTAGCCTAGCTAGATATGGGCCCACTTACTTCACCATGAATAGGGCTAACAGATCGGTGGCACTTACACTATTACCAAGTAAACAGTGTTTTAGGTACTTTACCTAACAAACTAGATTCGTAGACTTTATTTGAATAGTCAAATCAGTCCTAGTACCCACTCTTCAAAAGTGTGGATATACGAGTCTTGTTTAATTGTGTCCCAGACAACAATGCCACAAATAAGTCTCTATTGATCAAATCAATTTGAGCTATTTATTTGTCATTTTATATGTTTTGAGATTTTAATTATATTCAAAATATAAATTCTGTTATTCACATCTAATGTGTTTATCTCAGTATCATCTTTATAATGAAACACTTAGTGTTCTAGAATATAAAGGTTTATCCACAATGGATTAAACACTGATATAGAGATAATGTCTCTAGTCAAACTAGTTACATTATAACAGTTCCTAATTTAAGTACACACCTGAAGGGTAGTTCCTAAACTTAGGTATCTACGGTCGATACAGCGACTTTCGTCCCGTTTCCGATTCGCAGAGCAATCTCAGCTTGAAGTCAGTATCTGCTCAAAGCAGATTCTGAACATCAATACATATATTTTATGTACACACTAAGTATTTAAATTCTAATTTCACTACTAGTAGTGAACATAACTTTGACAAACATTTTTAAAGTCAGAGCCTTGCCCTTTCTTTAATTCCTTCGTGTCTGCCATATCCAAATGGTAGTCACTTTGGGATATGTCAATATCCTTTTCAATATTTCAGGAACCTTAGCCAAGCCTTGGGTTTTTAGAATATCGAAACAATGTGCACCTCGTGCTACATGCCCAATTGCAAACTTTGACTTTTCACCTCTAGAATAGTCAAATCAATTCTCTAAGAATTATTAATTGCAATTTAATACTTTTAAATCTAAACATAGATTTATGACAGTAGATATAAATTAAGCACTAAAGTCATCATCACATAAATCTTCCAAAGATTTTATGCTCTACTTATTTTGCTTAATTTTGGGCTTAAGGTATAATAAGTATTTTATCAAATAAAGTAACCTATTATTTATCCCAATTTGAAAATTAAATCATTAAAATATTTTAATCCCAGATTATATTTTAAATATCAACTTTTCAATTTTATCTTGATTACAATAGTCCAACTATTTAATCAACGATTAGTGGTACTATATATATTATAGTGATTATAATAGTCCAACTATATATCAAATATAATCCAAATTAATTAACCTCAATACATTGATTACTATAATCCAATTATAAAATCAACTGTAAACTGAAATTAATTAATTCAAATATATTGATTAATATAATCCAATTATATATAATCAACTATAATACAGTCCAACTGTATATTAAAACAACAATAAATATTAGTCCAACTAATACTTTTAATATATGACGAGTGATATTTGTTTGAGCGCGTATGGCGAGTAATTGAACGAATATTGCAAATTCAATTCTTGCCTCCCACTATTTTTCGTCGAGCCTCTAACCCTCTGTCGAGTACTCGGGGAAACCGTGTTTCCTAGTGGGCTAGGATCCCGTTAATATCACACAATCTTGACTTTGGCCAAATTGTATGATAATTACTAGGTAGATCTCTAAGATCAATTGGATCTCATCCAACTCCTAGATCCGGTAGGTGGACATCCAAGTCCTAAACATATATCTTATATATGCCTATATATCCAATATATAGCCTAACCTTTTTCCTCTGAATCAACTAGGCCTTGGCTTTGGCACAACAAACCTGATGATCCCAGTCAAGCGCGGACCCATTGACCATGGAAGCTTCGTAATCAATGTCGATGGACAAGAAGTGGTCTTGACTTTGGCCAACAAACCACAACTTGGACAAGAAACCAATAGGGAACAAAGCTTCATGATTCAAGCACATCTTCGACGGACAAGGGCTTGACTTTGGCCAACAACCCATGCCAATCTAGGATCTTGAGCAAGAATCACTCAATGGAAGGAAAAGACGCATGATATTTTAATGAGGGCTTTTCGCGTGCAATTGGCTACCAATTTCATTATCTTTGTTAAGGTCTCATCATCATACACCCTTAAACATGCATTCTAAATACATAATAAAGCGAGTATGAAAATAATAATAATGATATGCGGATGGATACTTAACACATTGATCCTAGATCAAATCTCTCCCTTTCTCACTCAAGCTAGCACTTGTATTACTTCTACCCGTTACACTACACTTCTAAAGAAACCTCATTTACATTGAGGGGAATAGGTGAGAAGAGAATACAAAGAGAATAGAGGTGATAAGGCTGGACACGCAGGTCCAATTTAATAAATCGAATTTATTACAACAATTTCCAAAATTGCCCCACCCGACTAATATCCATCTGATATACATTATTCATTCATCACAACCACGTATTCACACATAAGCATGCTATCAATCAATCTAATCAAATTAATTAATCTGATAATTATGTGATCATCCAATGTTCAAACAACGATTTGATTTTGCTCGAGTCAAACTCGTTTTGCGAATAAGTACTCAAAGTACGAATTCATGAATTAAATTAAACTACATCATTAAATCCAATTTAACATGTATTTAATACTAATTCACTATTCAATTCCAAATTAATATTACACTTTATTTAATAAACCTTTAACGACTTAAATTCCAAATTTAATCGCTTCGGGACTCAAAGCCCGATTAACGTCCAACGTCAATTCAATTCAAGTCTAATGGGCTTTAATTAATTTCTTTAAGGCGTGGGCTTCGGCAACCAAAGCCCAATCAAGGAGTAACCCCATATGCCCAGAAATCAATTTAGGCCCATTAGGCCCAATTAAACTTTAAAGGTTTATAAGTCGCATTTGAGCTTAACGGAAGTGGCTTTGGGCCCAATTGGATCCAATCCATTTGGCCAAAATCCAACTTTGTACAACAAAGCCCAATAAGCCCATTTACAACATATAAGCCCAAATCCAATTTAAGGCCTAAATAACTAAATTACATGAATCCAATTCCGTAATTTAATTACCTAAAGTGCATTACATGATTAATCACCCAAATCAATATTTCCAAAACATGAAATTAGTCCAATTAATCATGCTCATTACATCATCACATGTCCAACACATAAATGAAAAATCAAACCCATTTTACATGCTACTTAGTCTCGGCCAAGGGAGTGATTTTTTTGTCTCCGATTTGGTTTCAATCCAATCGAACCCACAATCGACATTAAATCAACATCCAATTGATTTCATACACATCCAATGTCACAAAATCAAAATCACCAAGACATTAAGGGCAATGTAGATTCGGCCAACATGAATAATTTGGGGATTTTATGTTCAATTCAAAATTCAATCCAATTAGTTTCAAATTAACATTATCCTTAATGATTCCAACTCATCCAATGAATCAAAATCAAAAATTCCAAGAATCCAAAAATACTACACATTCGGCCAACATCTTCAATTTGGGGAAAATAATTCCAAATCATTTTTCATGAAATTGATCCAATCAACTTTCAATACAAACATATTTAAGCATATTCATCAATCCAATTTCACAAAATCATGCTCAAATTAAATTTGCCCAAATTTTAAGCCCTAAAATTTTCATGCTCAAACCTAGGCTCTTGATGCCATTGTTGGTTTCTATTATGGTCCCGGATCGATTATAAGCATGAAAAACATTGCGAATACATATCGATGAAGTTTCGGAATACTCACATCGATCGGTTGAGTCGATTGAAGACGATTGAAGGCTAAAAACGCACTGCCATTCACGTCCAAACTGCAGCAGTCCACTGCCTTCAAAAACAGAAACTTTGAGATGCAAAACGGAGCTCCAAGCTTCGTTGGACGGATCCCGCTCATGGGTGAACCTCCCTACCACCTTCGCAAGACTCGTAGTGTGCTAGCACTTGGATTTTCACCATGAAAACCCAACTCTTGCTTCCCTTTTTGCTCCACTTCCACGGCAGTTCACTGCCAAGAACAGAAGCAGAAACAGCCCTCCAAGGGCGTGAGAGGAGAGAGCAAAATGAGAGAGAAGAAATGTGATGAATTAGTTGAAAAGTGTATCTAACACACTTATATATTTTTTCAAAAATATAATTTGATTTACCAATTATTTGCCCTTCAAAAGTCAAATACAAAAAGCAAATCAACCTTTCCAACAACCATCAACTATTCCAACAACTACCATCACTCAAAGTGACTAGTTGTCTTTTCAATCAATCAATCAATCACATCAATCAATCACATCACTCAAAGTGACATTTGATTTGACACTTGATGTGACGAATGATTTGACGCTTGATGTGACTTGTGATGCCGCATTCGAATTCCAAATACGAATGCGCTCGCAATCATACTCGGGCTCGGGTTCGCTAATTCCAAATTAACGTTTTTCCGTCGCGTCGTAATTAGATGATTACGCCTAGCGAATTCACTATTCACGTCGCTAACGAATTAATTCTAAATTAATTCGTTCGCCCGAATTAAAATCCAATTTCAATTCCGCGTCGAAATCTAATTTCGTTTAATATATCGAATATATTAATTTATCGATTAATTCCAAATTAATCGTTATCTCTCTCTAGACGATATTTTATCCCAGATAAAATATCTCCGTAATTAATCCTAGATTAATTTTCTCTCTCTTCTATTATAATCCCAGATTATTCAAGAGTGCGAGTTGTGCGTCATCGGTGGATTATTGGGAAGCGACCCATGAGATCCCCGGATAATTCGGCAGTAAATACGGTCGTCGGAATATCCGAATCACGTACGTACCAAGTACTACGTTCTACCGATTTATGAGACAAGATCGGCTTCTAGCAAAGCACGAAGTCTATCCAATTCTCCGGTCATATTCTCTAAGAATATTTAAGATCTATATCAAGCGTAGTATACCAAGTATCGTGTATATCGGCCCAGTATCGGATAGTCACGTGCTAGGGCTGGGACTGGATAAGTGTCTGCCCCGTCCGAAGCACATATCGGATGTCTGGTAACTAGTCTCTATAATCGGATATACATGACCTTGTCATAATATCCCGATGGCCGGCCAGCACTTAAGAGCACTAATACTGTATCCTGCGTGACATCATCTCCACTATGACTGGAGTGATACTTCCGTCTTGACATTACACCCAATACTCTACGATTCTCAATATACCCAGCATTGGCGTACACAGAACCGGTTAGAGTCCTAGACGACCTCAACAAAAGTATACTGATTGTCGTAAGCATTAGCGGTGCAAGTCTCAGGTTAAGACCATACACACCTACCCTGATTTCGGACTCCCATAGACACATAGTCATAATACCAATGGGATTCCGAGGGGTCTATCCAGAGCGAAGCTGTTTCCCGTACCATCGGTGAAACACAACCTCCTATCGCACTTGCATGAGTATCCAATACCCAAATATATGAGAACTATGCCGTTGTGCCCTCACAACGCGCACAAGTGCAATACTAGCCTATTCCGCATTATCGATGTCCAGTCTCGATAATACTCCGGCTAGGGATATTTAATGATTAATCCTTCGTGGACTGATACTGTCTCATATCATCTCAATCCAGGAACTAATCATAGGGACCTCTCTTCATTTATACATCTATGGTGATCTAATCACAAATGATGAGAGTGCAATTTCCTTGTCACATAGTTAATTTGTACAACAACACTATGATATGTACAAATAGTGACGCTATGGGTCATGTTATCCAACACCTCGGTAGTCCACATATCCACGGTAGTCCATGGTAGTCCTCGGTAGTCCACATAATCCACGGTAGTCCACGATAGTCCTTGGTAGTCCACATAATCCACGATAGTCCACACCATCCTCATAGTCCATGGTAGTCCATGGTAGTTCTCGGTAGTCCTCGGTAGTCCACATAATCTACATAGTCCACGATAGTCCTCGGTAGTCCATGGTAGTCCTCGGTAGTCGACATAGTCTACGGTAGTCCACGGTAGTCCACACAATCCTCATAGTCACATAGTCCATGGTAGTCCACGGTAGTCCTCGGTAGTCCTCGGTAGTCCTCGGTAGACCACGGTAGTCCTCGGTAGTCCACACAATCCTCATAGTCCACATAGTCCATGATAGTCCACAACACTTTACGATAGTCCACGGTAGTCCACATAATCCACGGTAGTCCTCGGTAGTCCACATAATCCACGGTAGTCCACGGTAGTCCTCAGTAGTCCACGGTAGTCCACATCATCCTCATAGTCCACGGTAGTCCACGGTAGTCCACGGTAGTCCATGGTAGTCCACGGTAGTCTCGGTAGTCCACGGTAGTCCTCGGTAGTCCACACAATCCTCATAGTCCACATAGTCCACGGTAGTCCACAACACTTTACGATAGTCCCCGGTAGTCCTCGATAGTCCACATAATCTACGGTAGTCCACGGTAGTCCACGGTAGTCCTCGATAGTCCATATAATCCACGGTAGTCCACGGCAGTCCTCGGTAGTCCACATAATCCACGGTAGTTCACGGTAGTCCACATCATCCTCATAGTCCACAACTCTTCACGATAGTCCACGGTAGTCCACATAATCCTCATAATCCACATAGTCCACAATGTCGTACCTGGCATGCTAAACCCCGTACCTAGGCTGTCGCGGTTGCGTTTCCATACCTAGAGTGTCGCAGTGATCCACATGTTGTACCTAGCGAGCTAAACCTCGTACCTATGGTGTCACAGTTGTGTCTCCATACCTAGAGTGCCGTAGTGATGTCTCCATACCCGGAGTGCCGTACCTGGCGTGCTAAACCCCATACCTAGGGTGTCGCTGTGATATCTCCATACCTGGAATGCCATACTTGGCAAAACTGATGTTGTGTCTCCATACCCAGAGTGCTGATGATGCAGTGGGCCCTCGACCCTGGGACGTATCCCGGAACTGCATCTGATATGTGGGCCCTCAACCATGAAACACATCCTAAAAGTAATGACGTAGTGAGTCCTCGACCCTGGGACGCATCCCGGAACTACAACTGATGATGCAGTGGGCCCTCGACCCTGGGACGCATCCCAATACCGCTGACAATGTGGGCCTCACCCTCAAACTGATGATGTAGTGGGTCATCGACCCTATGACGCATCCCAGAACTACAACTGATGATGCAGTGGGCCATCGACCCTAGGACGCATCCCGAAACTGCAACCGACAATGGGGGCACCTCGACCCTGGGACGCATCCCAATACCGCGGACAAAGTGGGCCTCGCCCTCAACTAATGATGTAGTGGGTCCTCGACCTTGAATTGGTACTGGTGTGGGCCTCGTCCTAGATCAATACTGATATGGGCCTCGCCCCTAGACTGATACTGATGTGGGCCTCGCCCTCAACTGATACTGATGTGGGCCTCGCCCCAAAATCGATACTGATGTGGGCCTCGCCCCAAAACTGATATTGACGTGGGCCTCGCCCCCGGACTGATACTAATGTGGGCCTCGCCCCAGACTGATTCTGATATGGGCCTCGCCCCAAACTGATACTGATGCGGGCCTCGGCCCTGGGACTCATCCCCAAAACTGATACTGATGTGTGCCTCGACTCATGCTTCATCCTCAAACTGATACTGATGTGGGCCTCGCCCCAAACTGATACTGACGTGGGCCTCAACCCTGGGATTCATTCCCCTGGGATTCATTCCCCAAACTGATGGGCCTCGACCCTGGGATTCATTCCCGAAACTGCTGGGCCTCGACCTTGGGATTCATTCCCGGATTCATACCAAAACTGTGATGATGTGGGCCTCGACCCTGGGATTCATTCCCGAATTCATTCCAAAACTCTGACGATGTGGGCCTCGACCCTGGGATTCATTCCCGGATTCATTCCAAAACTCTGACGATATGGGCCTCGACCCTGGGATTTCTTCCCGGATTCATTCCAAAACTCTGTTGATGTGGGCCTCGACCCTTGGATTCATTCCCGGATTCATTCCAAAACTCTGACGATGTGGGCCTCGACCTTGGGATTCATTCCCGGATTCATTCCAAAACTCTGACGATATGGGCCTCGGCCTTGGGATTCATTCCCTGGATTCATTCCAAATTCTGACGACGTGGGCCTCGGCCCTGGGATTCATTCCCTGGATTCATTCCAAATTTTCCCTGGATTCATTCCAAATTCTAACGACGTGGGCCTCGGCCCTGGGATTCATTCCCTGGATTCATTCCAAATTCTGACGACGTGGGCCTCAGCCCTGTGATTCATTCCCTGGATTCATTCCAAATTCTGACGACGTGGGGCTCGGCCCTGAGATTCATTCCCTGGATTCATTCTAAATTCTGACGACGTGGGCCTCGGCCGTAGAATTCATTCCCTGGATTCATTCCAAATTTTGACGATGTGGGCCTCGGCCCTGGGATTCATTCCCTGAAACTGATGATGCTATGTTGCTGTTTCTGGTTTGCTTGCATTTGCCGCTTTCTCCTTTTCTTTAAAACCTGCGAACAAAAACAAGACAAAGATCGCGTGTATATGACGTGTATGCATGCAAGCATGAATTTGTTTCCTATTCCGATGGGTTAGGTCTTCCTTGTGCTCTTCGGTGCTTCTTGCCTACAAAAGTCTTTAGTCGTCCCCTAGGTCTGCTTACAATTTCTTTCTGCCAGTTCTCTTCTGGTGATTGCTCAGTTTTCTTTTGTCTCATAGCTCAAGTTCCCATTATATCCCTTATTCGCGGGGTGGTAGACTGGTCGTCCCCAGTCTTGATTTATCTTTCTGCTCTCCGCTGTTTGCATTTGGTCGAGATGAACCACATGGTGGGGCCTTCCATATCATCATACTATATCACATACTACGAAATAGTCTCAATAGTTACACATATTATTGCCCTCAAAGAATGCTCAGTATTGAAACCAGAGAACCTTCAAAACACTCAACGCAACTCAAATCCAAGTCTTTGAATAAATTATCTAAGCCAGACTCAAAGTGTGTGTGTGCAAAGGTTCTTTTGCAGATTCATCCCTAGGTGAGCCAACTCAATGATTTTTTTTCAAAAAATCGGGATCGATGGGTCAAACTAACCTAGATGTCTCAATTATGCCTGCAGTTGCTTTTATGTGCTCAATGTGGTATGGTTTTCTTTCTCTTTTGTCTATTTCTTTTTTCTTTTCATTTTGAACTTCTTCTTTTTTTTTTCTTTTTTTTCAACACACCTACCCTTTAAGGTAGTATTTCTCCTCATGGTGGTCCTAATACTCGCCCATGGGTAGCTTCACGCTTATCGGTTATAGGTGGTTCAATTCTTTTTTTTAGAGACTTTTCTTTTATTTTCAACCATACCATACATCATAACATAAGCAAATCAAGATAGACATCTAAGCAAACGGTCATTCACCGACCTATAATTTCTTCAACTAGTCACTTTGCCAACTACTGAGGTTTTCACTGCTAAGAACTATAATCAAGTGCTTACGAGTCTAACATAGATCAATTACTCAAATTATCAGATAAAAGCACGTCAAATGTTTATCGTTTCTAAGGTTTCACCCTAAAGCAATCAATTTCATCATCGGACTTATGCCTAACTATTAGGACTAGAAACTCAATTTTTTTTTTCTTTTCCTTCTTTTTTTTCTTTTTTCTTTTTTGAAGGCCCCCCAATGGTCTTTCTATCCTTGCCGTAAAGTTTTCTGTTTCTCGATTTCCTTTTCCCCAATATCCATGTTTGCTAAACTCTTCTTGACAAGCCCCTTTTTTTTCTAACCCAGCGGATATCTATGATGGCTTTTAGGATATAGAGGGTTAACATGATGCGTGTATGCATGAGATGCATATGGTTATCAAAAGCATAAAGGGGCAACTTCTATAGGATATACAACTACGGTTCATATGCGGGTTTGCAGGGGTATATACAAAGGCTCTCGTCGACGAAGGATTACCCACAACTAGGTCTCCCCACTCAAGGGTTCGAGCGACCAAGTGAGCGCACCTTTTTTATACCTAAAGGTACGTGCCAATGAGTTATGGTGTGTGACTGACTGTCAAATGGATTTCCCGTTGTAGATTCCCTAGAGGGAGGGTGGAGCGAGGCTCTCTTAAGTACCCTAGCCCCTTATGCTATTATCGCTTGGTGACAGGAATAAACAACGAGTCCTCCCAATTAGTCCATCACGGTAGGCTACTAGTACATAATTATCTAGGTGCCTTCACAGCTTTTCCTTATAGAAAGGTAGTGAATGAAGGAAGACACCAAACCATTACCTAGCTCAAAAAGTGCCTTTAATTAAACCCCTTTCAACCCACGGTAGACATGGTCAAATAAAGCACAAATCATAAACATCACAAGACATGATTTCGGGGCCGATTCTCTAGGTCCCCAGTGGAATCGCCAGACTGTAGGACACAGAACTTGACGACGTTGTTCTAGGCTCGCGGCCTATTGGGAGTACGAAATAACATGGAGTCGCCACCCGGTGTGAACCGGGACAAAGATTTAAGGCCGCACTCACCCCTCGCAAGGGAATACCTCAAACCGTTGGGTTCAGAATGTTCCCTTACTTATGTCACTTGTAATGATGTGATTTGTGCAATAATATAATCAAGTCTACTCAACCTAGGTATCTAAAGATAGCCTATATCTAAGTTCGCATGCTTTAAAGTAAGTCTTTAAATGGAAAATACACAATATCACATAATGAGCACATTGAACCATTAAACCAAAATAAATAAATAGCAATTTAAACATAATCATAAACCAAACAAAATACTATGCCTAAAATAACGTAATCATGCTTTGAAAATAAATAACAAACTAAGCTAAATCATGCTTTAATAACAAATAAATAACCTACGAACTACAACATGCTCAAACATAAGTTTGGATGAGATGAAATACGTGTCTCTTAAGTGGTACGTGGCGTTGTATCCCGAGTACAAACTGCACTACCGTCCATTCGAATTCGGCTACAGAATTTAGTTCCGGGTTTCCATCCTATATACCACAAAAGGGAACACATATTCCGCTCATCCAACAATCACATCATACTTCAAATGACTCTCATGCGATAATATTAAAATAAACAAAAATAAACGAAAGGTAATGAATAAAAGGTGCCATCAGGTCTAACCTCTTTTGTCGTCTCTCGAAAGCGCGTCACACGGCCGTCGGAAGGGTTGATATTCCGCAACTTTTCTGGTTCACTAATCCAACATTTTTCCTCGCTGTTTCGATGTTTGGACTGTTGTTTTGTTCACTATTTTGGGGCTTTTTCGGTGCAGTTTCGGGTGACTGTTTTGTGCGGTTTTCAGTGCTGTTTTGCGGGAGTTTGGGGACTGTTTTGTGTAGTTTTTGGGGACTATTTTAGGAGTGTTTGTGAGGGCAATATACTGCAGTTTCAGAGGGTTTTCACGGCAGTTTGGGGCAGGTTTTGTGAGTGTTTTGTGGGGCAAGTTGGTTAGTGGCGTGAAGGCTTGTGAGGGGCAGTAACGTGAGGGCTGATGAGTGTGGGTGTTTTGGCATTTGTTTATGAGTGAAGGTGCGTGAGTGGAGGGGTTGATTGAGTGTGTGCGTGAGGCTGTGTTGAGTGAGTGCAGGTGCGTGAGTGGAGGGCGTTTGTTGAGTGTGTGCGTGAGGCTGTGTGTTGAGTGAGGGCAGTTGCGTGAGTGGATGGGCTGATTGAGTGTGGATGGCATGAGGTAGTTTTTTTGAGGGGCAGGTGGAGTTATATGCAAAATTAAAGAGGTAGTGTCTCCATACGAGACTCATCATCGGGCCTTATATGCAAAAATGCAGTGCCTACACTTAGCTCTTGTGTATTTTATTTTTCAATCTTTATTATAATTTCTCTTTCTTTCATTAGTAAGATTATGTGTGTTTTTATTCAAATCATGAGTAGCTATTTTATATCCAACTGGGGCAAAAGGGTGAAGCTTTTGGAAAAAAATATAAATAAATTTTAAATATGAATTGTGTTATTTCCCAATTAATATTTTTATTTTATTATTTCTCATTTTTGTGGGAGTCTTGACTTTCTGTAGACAGTCTCTGGATCTTCCGTCATGGATCTATATTGACTGGCACAGGCAACACTTGAACCAACAATTTATGTTTTAATTTATTTATTGCATTTTCTTATTTATTGTTATATGAGAGTCTTGACTCTCTGTAGGAAGTCCATGGATCTGCCGTCGTGGATCTATATTGATTGGAAAGAATAATCCTTGAACCCAATAATTTATTTTATTTTATTGTTTATTTAATATTTGCATTTATTATGGTGGAGTCTTGACTCTCTATATACAGTCTCTGGATCTGCCATCGTGGATTTATATTGAATGACACAGATTTACTTGAACCCCATAATTTATTTTGTTATCTATTTAATTTCTTCATTTTTACCATTTATAGTTGAAGTCTTAATTCTCTGTAGACAGTCCCTAGATTGCCATCATGGATCTATATTGACTGACACAAATTTTACTTGATCTCTATAATTTATATTGTTGTTTATTTAATTTCTTCACTTAATCATTAAATAAATTAATTGAGAAATAATAATAATTTATATGTTATAAAAATTAAAATTATTTTTATATTTGAAATACCAAAAGTGAATCCCATAGCCTCAGTATTTTATTTTATTATTGCAGTATCCAACTTAAAATTTCCCATCACTTCAATCAATTCAGCCTTTTTTATTTTATTACTTGAAATATTATTTTATCTTACTAAATCTATTCCATGTGGATCGATCTCGGACTCACCGAGTTATTTTATTACTTCGACACTCTTATACTTAGGAGTAAAGAACCACTTTGTGAGTTTGTCACATGTTATCCTCTTTCAACATGATCCTGTTTCGAACAATGACTAGTCTGTGCGCACAACCCATGCATTGGACACCTGATATTTTCGTCCAGTTGACTTGGTTACTGGATGCCTGATACAGTTTTAAGATGACATTGATTTTGAAATTTGATTTCGATCACAGAGATCAGTTTTATGAAATATTATGGAAACCTTTTTTTATAGTTTTTCTGAATAATCACTTTGAAAAGTTTAATCTAAAAGGATTTACTTTTGAAAGAGATATATCTGAGACGCATTAGATTTCACTTATGATATGATATATTTTCGCCACAGTGCCCATACTATGTTTTACTTGTTTAATGATTTTGACCCACCATGGTGTCTGTATAGGGTTCTGGCCTTCTGAAAATGGTAGACCTATTACCCTCTATCGACATGATCCTGATCCCATACATTGCTCGATCTATGCACGTGACTCGGACAGTGAACGTCTGATTAGTTTTGATGATTTTGGTTTTCGAACTTGATTAAATATTTTGAAACTTTTATTTTCAGAAAGATTTATTTTGAATAAGTTGGGTTTTAAACTGGTTACCTTGTATTTTGGCTTTTGATGATGCGTGAGATTGACTGCATGAAATTTGTGTTATGATTTTCGTTTCTAATGGTGGAATGAGATTGACTGCATAGAATTTGTTTTATGATTTTCGTTTCTGATGGTGGCAAGAGATTGACTGTATGAAATCTGAATTATGTTTTCCGTTTCTGATAATGGATAGTATTGACTGTGTGTAATCTATATTATATTTTCCGTTTCCGATAATGGATAATACTGACTGTATTGTGTTTTTATTGGTAATATATGTGTGTTTAGTTAGTGATTTGGTTTGTGTCATAGTAGTTTTTGTTAAGGTGTCTGTTCGAACGGAGTTCATCTCATACCTATTCTAAAATAGGTAATGAGTCTCATACGAGCTTCGTTTTATCACGTCGGTATATGTTTTGTATAAGTATGTTTTGGATGGTTCTCTGATGCATTCATGATATAATATATATATATATATATATATATATCCTTAATCAATTTAATATTGACGATTATGGAACGATTGTTACAAAGAAGATTTGGAAACCTGTATAAGTTATGTTTCTGATTTTGTATATGTTAGTATGTAATTTGGGTTTTGAACGTTAAAAGATTTTTACGTATAAAGTTTCTTATTCATATAATGTATGTCTCATTAACTTAGTTTTTTAGTTCGGTATACATATATGTAATTTCGAAGGACTTTGTATATGCATAGTATAAAGAATAATACGAAGATTGAAAGATTTTCGGTATAATATGTTAAAGGTTTTCTAACAACTTACACACACACACACATACACACACACTGTTATCAAGGTTTATTATCATCTTTAATAGTATGTGTGTTCTTACTTACTGAGTTTTATAACTCACATCAAATCAGATTGACGGTTTTGCAGGTTAGCAACTAGATTGGTCAGCCACACAAGTCTTTGGAAAGTCATGCTAGAGACGACAAAATCATCCATGTTGTAGTCACTTACTCTAGAGTCCTGGGGAATGTATTTGTGTACATAAGTCTATTTATTCTGTTTATGTTTTGGATCGTCCAATGAACGACGTCATATGAATGTAAATAAAAAATATTGGTTTGTATGCATAGTTTTGGGCACAGAATCTTGAGTATTGATGATGTGCATTTGGTTTGTCTTGAGTTTAGACCAGAGGTCCCTTTGCATATTTGATGTTCATTTCAGGTCGTGTTTTAATGCTGAAGTATGTTCTAAGTTGCTAAATTTTAGGATGCCATGTCCGTTTTTCGTTAGCTTTGAGGCTCAGGGAGATAGGTTATTCTTATCGCATGCCGGTAGTGTCCTGTCTTCGACGAGATATTACATTTACTTTTTACGGACTATTTAGGATTACTGATCTCAAACTCAAATCATTTTGTATATGTTGCAATATACTGAGTTTGAGATTACATAAACAATCTAGGGTATTTTTGATAATTTTATAATTTGTAAAATCTAAACAAACAAATGATTTCAAAATGTATGACTTTATTTATTTCAATGTTTACATAATATATGCAGCTCTTAAGGCATAAACCCTAAAAAAATTATTTTGTCATAAATTAAGTATTAAAATATAAAAAAAAAACTATTTTATTAATTAATGAAATATGAATTAAATATTAATATGTGAGAGTTAGTTCAAATAAATAATTTGTTAGTTTAATTAAATCATGTTTTAAAATTCAAATATATATATTAACGATAATAATAATATACAATACAAAAAATAGAAATTTATTATTTTATCATGTATTAGATAACTTATTATAGAAAAAAAACATGTCTTTAAACTTGTTTCCTCTTTAAGGTTCGTTTGTTTCGAAATAAAATGATTTTCGAAAAATGTTTTCCTTATTTTACTGTGTTTGGAGCACTTACAAATTCTTTTTTCAATGTGAACACTTTTTCGATTAATGAAAAAGTCATTTTCAGTAAAAACAACTTACGGGATACAAATCCGTAAGTCATTTTATGGAAAATTTCCAAAACTCACTTCAAGGAATGACGAAATTCAGAATTGAACACGGATTTGCATGGATCCGGATCCAGATTTATTTTCTTAGATCTAGTCCGTATCTAGATTTAGGAAAAATATCTGGATTCGGATGCGGGTATAATCAGTCCGGATCCTGGTATATCCGGATTGGATCCAGAAATCCAAATATATTTACATAAATTAATAAAATTTTGGACTCGGGTCCTAGAATTTCGAACCTACATGGATATGGATCCAGTATTATCTATCCAAAAATCCAAATTTTTAACCATTTTCAATTATATTTGTATAAAATTAAAAAAAAAATATGAACCCAAGTCTTGAAATTTTAGACCCGTATAGATCTGGATCCAGGTATATCCGGTCCGAATCCAGAAATCTAAATTTTTCAAATTTTTTTCCAATTATATTTATATAAAATTAATAAAATTTTGGACTTGAACTTGGAATTCCAGACCTCGTGTGGATCTGAATCCGAGTATACCCGGATTGGATATAGAAATATGATTTCTTTTTACTTTTAAATTATATATGTATAAAATTAATAAAATTCTGGACATAAGTCTCAGAAATCTCAACCCGTGTGGATCCAAATCCAGGTATACCTGAACCAAGTCCAGAAATTCTGTTTTTTTTTTTTTAATTTTTTCAATTATATTAGTATAATTTAATAAAATTCTGAACTCGGGTCCTGGAATTCTAGACCCATATGGTTCTGAATCCGGATATACCCAGATCAGATCTAAAAATCTGATTTTTTAAATTTTGAATTATATTTGTATGAAATCAATAATTCTGAATCCAAGTCACAAAAATTTGGACCCGCATAGATCCAAATCCAGATATATCCGGACCAGATAAAAAAATCCTCATTTATTATTCTTTTTTCTATTGTACATGTATAAAATTAATAATATTATACACTCGGTCCCGAAAATTTTGACCTGCATGGATCCGAATTCAGGTATACTAGGACCATATCCATAAATCTTATTTTTAAAAAAAATCATTTTTCAATTATATTTGTATAAAATTAATAAAATTCTAGATCCGAGTCCTATAATTTCAGAATCAAACGTATTTGAATATCCTAAGCCAGATCTCGAAATTCATTTTTTTTATAAAAAAAAATTCAATTATATTTGTTTAAAGTTAAAAAAAAAAAAAATTGGACCCAATTCTGGAATTCTGGACCCATGTCTTCCGGTCTATACGAATATCTTACAGGTGTATATGGATCCAAGCCGGATCCAGTTATAAAAATATTCGAGTCTGGATCTGTGCGAGTATAGGATTTCACTGTCCGAATTTGAGATTTTTTTTACACACCCGAGTCTATACAGATCTAGGTCAGACCAGGCCTTGTTGGTATCCCTACTTCTAACCCTCAGAAAATATTTTCTGAAACAATATTGGATGCGCCAAATATCTGAAAATATTTTCAAGCAATAGCCAAAAATTAGAAAACACTGTTCTTTCCAAAAATGATTTTCATTGAAAATATTTTACTTATAAAAATTATTTTACATCGAAATAAAGGACCCTTAATCCTAAAAATTTAAATTTTATTCCTTTTTGGTCTTTTTTATTCATCTTTAGTATTCTTTGGACTAATGAGAGGCTTGACCTAATTTTTTTCTCCTTTTTACCCTTATCTTCAAGAAAAATAAGATTACTAAACATGTGAACAATGTTATTGTTCATGCAAATAATATTTTTTCTTTAAAAGATAATTAGCACTTAACTCCTCTAAAATTTGAACTTAGGTACTGTGTTTTGAAAACACTTATTTTTCCTTTAAACACACAATAACTATTATTTCTTTGATTTTTTTGTATGTTGATGAAATAACTTATAGTCACATTATGACTGTGGATAAAAAATACACACTCAACCATACACCTAATTGACGGTTATTGTGTGACTATAGGAAAAAAAACACAATCACAATGCACACTCATAACTAAATTATCAGTCATCCAACTAATAGCCAAATTATAATCGTGATTAAAAAACACAAACTCTTAATTGACAATCATTGTGTGACTATAGGTAAAAACCACAGTCACAAGTCATAAATATAACTAAGATGCACCCATGACTAAATTATCAGTCACCTAACTGATATTCACATTGTGACTTTGTGTAAAAAAGCACAATCATAATGTGACTGTGGTAACAAATATGACTGAGATACACTAATGACTAAATTATCAATCACCAAACTGATAGTCATATTGTAACTGTGGGTAAAAATGTGACCGTGACATAATTATTTGTGATTTCAGTAAAATGTGATTGTGATTGTGCTAAATATGACTGAAGGTCAGTAATGTGACCAAGGTAACTAATATGACTGAAGGTAATATCACTAAGGCACACATAACGTAACTTTCAGGCATCAATGTGACTGGTAAAAATGTAACTATGACATAGGTCAATGTGAAGTATGTGCGACTCAACAACTTTAAGGCTAATTTTAACATTGCATACATCCGAATTTGAGAGAAGTTTACTAATGAAAGTTATAGGTATGCATGTCAAGTAGAGTCTGAATGAAGGAGGTATGAATGTTTGAAAATATTTAGTTTGAAATCATAGTTCTCTTATAAATGTAATTATTTTTTCTTGACAAATTTTTGTGTGTCGAAAAATATAGACAAAATTTTTATTTTAAAGCTTATGATTTGTAATTCGATAATATGTAATTTTTTAATGAAATATTTTATATTTTAGAAGATATTTACATTTTAAATTATAAAAAAAATTAACTTGATTTTTTAAACACACAAGGGCCTGGGGTGTGCATTTTTTTTTTTTTAAACATTATTTTTGATTAATTTATTGTGCTTTGAATAGTTTTATCCCCTCAAGACTTATTTATTATTATTTTTTCCTTATGAATTTTTAATCATACTTACATTCCTGCCCCTTAAGAAGGGTCACAATTTAATGTTTATAAGGAGATAAAAGAAGAATTCAATGTGATGTTTAGGCTTAGCCCTGACAGCGGTTTGATTCCGAAATAGAACTAGTGGTTTGGCAGGAACCGGAATCGAACCGTATGGTTTGGTTTGGTTCCGGTTTCTCCTTCGATTTTGGTTCGAAACCGTTCAGTAACCAGAATCGAAACATGTTTCTGGAACTTGTTCAGGAACTGGTTCTAACTTTTAAGTCTAAGGATTTGACAAAATTTTAGATTTGACAAAATTTATTTTATTGTATGTATAATATAGAATTACAACTCACTATATAACAATTGCAATTGAAATTGAATTTAATTCCTAATCGGCTACTCGCTGTTGGTTATTTCAGTTATCGTTACTTAAGTTACATCGGTTAAGTTGAATAAAAAATCATTACTCTCTCTGATATTTTATAGGATCCTACGCTTAGCTTTGGACCAATAATCAAGACATGTTTGGGCCTCCAATGATTCTAGGCTCATGCTTGACCGAGTTTCATCCAAAATAACAAAGAAGTTGAAATTAAAATTAAAATTGAGAATTAGTTTGCAGGAGGATATGGAAAGATGAAATAGAATAAATTGTTGGAAACTTAGAATGTGAAAAAATGAAGTATTTATAGTTATAGAATAATTGAAAAAAAAAATTTGAAATGGTTCGGTTCGCGGTTCAGTTCGTCGGTTCGGTTCTTACAATTAGGTTCTTACGGTTCGAGTTCGGTTCGGTTCAACCGTCTGTTCCGGTTTGGTTCGAGATTCGGTTCGTCAATTTCAGAAAAATCAAACCGAACCGATTCTTCAACTGTTCCGGTTCAGTTCGGAATCGTCAAACTGTTGACCGATTAGGTTCCAGTCATGACCCGGTTCGATTCGCGGTTCCACCAGTTGGGCTTATGAAACTGTGGGGAGGACAAAATCGTCATAACATAAGAAAATCCTAGTAAGAGTGAAGCAATTGCATAATATATAATGCACTTAAAAACCCTAATTCAATTTCTCCGTTGGCTTGGCTATTCGCTGCAGCATCGTTAGTTGCCGAAGATTCTCTCCTCTCTTCGTCATCAATCTCTACCATCCAAAATGGTAACCGGATTTTCAATTTTACCCCCTAATCTGCTTCAAGTTTTTTTTTCCTTATTTTGACATCTGGGTTTTGAAAATTTGTTTGAATACCAATTAATTTGCATATGTTTTGATTTGAATGAAGTCTCTGGTGGCTAACGAAGATTTTCAGCACATTTTGCGTGTGCTGAACACTAACGTTGATGGGAAGCAGAAGATTATGTTTGCTCTTACTTCAATTAAGGGTATTGGAAGGCGATTGGCTAACATCGTTTGCAAGAAAGCTGATGTTGACATGAACAAGAGGTCTGTTTTACTCTAGTGAATGAGATGAATTGTTTACTTGTTCCTTTGGATGCTTTATGTCGGTAGTTGTGGTTTTTTGTGAGATTTATTGTTAATTATGTGAGTCTAGTTAGGTTATATTTGCGATGGAGGTTCTATCGAATGAAATCATTAGTTGCGAAGTATAAGTGGCATAGTTGTAAAATTGCGCCTCAAGCTCATATTCAAACCACTGCGCCTCATGAAAGGTCAGGCGAGGTGACCTTCATCAGGCACACATTTGGAAATGAGGAGACCGATCCAACTCGAAATCAAGTTGTTTAATATTTTTTAATAAATCAAGATAGTTTTTGGGATGAGCTTTAAATTTCGACAAATACTTTAATTTGTATTTTTATAATTGTCTTAGATATATTTTCAGTAATTTCTCTCTGTTTTTGTTGACCTGATACACACACACACACACACACACAATTTGCGTTTCACCTGCATCAAAAGCGCGCCTAGGCCCTAGGACCCTTTGCGCCATACGCCTTTAACAACGCTGATAAATGGGTTATTTGGAAATCAGTAGTTGCTAAGAAAAAGTGTGCTTTCAAAATTTAGCGGAAGCACATCAATGGACATGCGCACAGTGATTATAAACTGTTACTATTCTAAGAGGAAAATCAAGTTTTTATGACATATACATTGTTTCGGTTAGACTGTATTCCAGACTAGTGTGTATGTCAAGTTCACGTTACTGAAGTGCCTATTAAAATTTAACATGATGTACTATGATTGCTTTCAGGGCTGGTGAATTATCTGCTGCTGAACTTGACAATCTAATGGTCATTGTTGCAAATCCTCGACAGTTTAAAATTCCTGACTGGTTCTTGAATAGACAGAAGGATTACAAGGATGGAAAGTATTCTCAGGTTGTATCCAATGCTCTGGATATGAAGTTGAGAGATGATTTGGAGCGTCTCAAGAAGATCAGGTAACTTTTTATTTTCCAATCGCCATGCCTTTTACTTTGATGATTGGATTTAGGTTCAGCTGTCTTGCAGACAAATATTTTAAGATGTTTCTAAACCTGACAAGGAAACTTTAATGTTTCCTCACATATAGTGAGAAGGCGATTTGATGCTTGTTGAATATAATTATGCATCTGTTAGACCAACTGCATATTTGGTATGATCTGAAGCAAGTTAAAACAAGAAATTTTCAAGTCTCTTATGTGGAAAAAGAAAAGTACTTTGTCAATGCTATAAAGGCGTTGTCTTCTAAAACTTTGGATTGGCAACTCTTCTCGCCATGTAAAATGTTGTCTTTTATACTAAATGAGGCTGTATGATGAAACTTGTGGTCCAAGAAACTTTGTCACCTACTATTGTTTCATTTGTCATGCAGGAACCACCGTGGTCTGAGGCACTACTGGGGTCTCCGTGTCCGTGGACAACACACCAAGACCACTGGTCGTCGTGGAAAGACTGTTGGTGTTTCCAAGAAGCGTTGAGATGTTTTTAACTATTATATACATGTTCAGGAAGAGTCTTTCGCCGAATGTTTGCATCAGACGGTTTTATTATTTTGTTTTCTTTACTTTGGACGGATTTTTAGGCATTTGAATGCTCTGGCTTTATCTATCGATTTCGCGATGGTAATATTTTTGTTCAGAATGTTAACATTTTTCTCTTTTATCCCCATTTATATTGATCTCTTCCATATGTATGTTTGAATGAATCAAGGTTCCTCTTAGGGTCTTAAGACTTTGCAACAGTACCGAAGCGGAGTTGCTCTTTTTTTCAAGATCTTGCTTAGGAGTCGGATGTGACTGACAAATTTGACTACTGAGATCAGAATGAAATAAGTGTGTTTTAATAATGGGGATCAAATTTTTCACTAGTAGCCCAGGTGCTTTGCTAAATTGGCTTGCGTCAAAATGAATAACTGGGAACCTTCTGGAAAAATTTCAAACGATTCAAAAAGTTTCAATTTGTTGTGATCATAAGTGTTTGATTGGAATTATAGTTAGATGGTCTCAAATCGATTATTAGAAGAAAGAATTGGTGTGAGAACAAATAAAGATAAGACGGGGAAGTATTTGACAAATACAGACAAATTAAAGGTATTTACGGATGGCAAAATTAAGTGATATGGCCAATGGGATCCTGGGTATAATTTTCTTTATCAGTTTGGTTGAACAAGTAGGGTACAAACTGTTGGGAAGCGGCCGCGAGTGCGCAGCGGAAAATAAAAATTATTATGCCGCTTTCCCTTTGCCCAAGACCCATTTGTTTTGATTATTCTACAAGCCTAGACATGTTACTATATATTCTAAGCATAAAACTCATAAAACATGCAAAGAACATAAACCTAAACATGCTAACTATCATAAGAACTCTAATTAAAATAAAGAAAGAAAAAGACTTACTTGAACCGAAGACTCCTTCAGTCCTCCCTACAATCTACAAGCTTTTCTCGAACTCAGCAAACTCTTCCACGTTCCAAAGAGCCACCCAAGTGTGTGGCCTCCAAAGATGCACACACCAAAGCCAAAACTCAACGGAAAGACTACGCCTTGAGTGCACATGTATTTTGCCTTTGGTGCTAGCCTAGGCAAATACCTTAAAACTTTTAACTCGAGGTTCCTCTAGTCAATTAGACTTAAGAATCCTCAAAATCAGTGGCTTACTATTAAACTTTAGAGTTGCTCACTTATATAAACCCAATATATGAAAGGTTTTGGTGTAGCAAATTTGTAAAGAATTCTTTGTTGTGTGTGACCTTTTGGGTTCCCCTCAAGTTAGACATGAAATGAATCGTGATAATTTAATCGAACATAAATTATCCTCCGATCAGATGGTCGTTCGATTTCAATGACCAAGGTTGACATCTAGCAATATGTCAATGCCCCCAAATGAGAAGGAAAGATATATTTACCCATTCTGTATGCGATTGACATATGATACGGTCCCTCGCCTCACTGTATCCCCACCTATTGACCTAGGGTACGGAAAGTGTTTACCCATATGGTCAAAGGTATGATGTTGATAGTGTCATGAATCGTGCTAACCCAAGAATCTCACATGATTCTTCCGTTGTGGCCACAGTCTCAAGCACTGATCACACATATCAACCCGCGAACTGGAATACTACTCTTATAAGAAAATATTATCCGAGAGAGTGGCGATTCTCTGTTGTATCTTTACAAACTTCATGTGTTTCAACAAATGACCCAATCATACCCTTATGACCGGATCTTTTGAACTGGGGAAGGAGAATGTCAAAGTTATTTGATCCACACATAAGATTGTAAAGACCTCAAGTCTAAGGACTAGTCATATAATCGATACATGAAAGTTCTCACAGACACATGGGATAAACACTCAATATGAAAACTTTCGGCGGTCAGTTCGATGGACACGAGCAACTCATGCATCCATGTGATACACCAAGCGGACGGATCTCCGCTAGTAGCCTATGAGATCGGCTACCCCACTTAAGGGCGGATCATATCATCATGCTAGTCTCTCCGCTTTGTGAACACCCAGATTATTCACAAAACTATGACTAGGAACATTTAAGTGTAATGATTCTCATAAGGCGTGGAAGCCATCGTCTTATTACTCCAAGGGCTTTATTGCAGTGTTGATGATTCATTTAAGTTATGTAATACACGTATAATAAATATTTCCATTTTATTAATTAATGAAAATATTACAAATACATGTACATATAGCCCATCCACAAGTTGGGTATAGGGCATATCCCTAACAATCTCCCACTTCCACTATAGCCAACTAGTATGAATCTGGACACCATACTCTCGGGTGTGCCTATCATGTTTTTGTTGAGTCAGCCATTTAGTCAGAGAATCTACAAGATTATCTTTTGTGGGTATTTTCTCTATAATAACTTCTTTTCTCTCAATAATCTCCCTAATGAGATGAAATCGCCTGAGTACATGCTTGGATTTCTGGTGGGACATTTGTTCATTTGATTGAGCAATGGCGCCCGTGTTGTCACAGTACATCGTGACGCCATTCTTTATCACGGGAAGCACTTCCAGCTCCGTGATGAACTTCTTTATCCAGACTGCTTCTTTAGCAGCCTCAGATGCTGCAATATACTCGGCTTCAGTGGTGGAGTCCGATGTAGTTGACTGCTTTGAGCTTTTCCAACTGACAGCACGCCATTCAAAGTAAACAGATATCTTGTTTGCGATCTTCTGTCATCCCTATCGGTCTGAAAGCTCGCATCACAGTAACCAATGACTTTCATCTCAGACGTATGTCAAAAACACATCCTTAGTTTTTCTCAGATACTTGAGGATTATTTTGACAGCTACCTAGTGTTGCTCACCAGGATTTGCTTGATACCTGCTCATTATGCTAAGAGCATAAGAGATATCAGGTCTTGTACATAGCATGACATACATGATCGATCATATTGTTGAAGCATAAGGGATCATACTCATATGATCTCTATCTGAAGGAGTATGTAGACATTGCTCCTTAGATAATTTGATTCCATGACAAGTAGGTAAATTACCTCTTTTGGAATCTTCCATTTTGAATCTTTTCAAAACTTTATCTATGTACGTAGATTGAGAAAGTCCTAACAACCTCTTAGATCTATTACGGTAGATCTTAATGCCGAGGATGTAGGCTGCTTCTCCCAAAACTTTCATGGAGAAATTCTGAGATAACCATTGCTTGGTGGCTTGCATCATGGGAATATCATTCCCGATGATTAATATGTCATCGACATATAATACAAGAAATACAACAGCACTCCCACTACTTTTCCTGTAAACACAAGGCTCGTCTACATTTTTGATGAAATCAAATTCTTTGATTGTCTCATCAAATCGTATATTCCAACTTCTGGAGGCTTGCTTGAGTCCATAAATGGATCGTTTAAGCTTGCATACTTTATTATGATCATCCTTAGATGCAAACCCCTCAGGTTGTGTCATATAGACTTCCTCTACGAGGTTCCCATTAAGGAAAGTTATTTTGACATCCATCTGCCAAATCTCATAATCAAAGTGTGCAACTAGTGCCAGTAAAATTCGAATGGACTTTATCATTGCAACAGGTGAGAAGGTTTCGTCATAGTCAATTCCTTGGATTTGTCTATAACCTTTCACCACCAACCTAGCCTTATAGGTTTGGATGTTTCCTTTTGCATCAGTTTTACGCTTGTAAATCCACTTGCAGCTTATGGGTTTTATCCCTTCAGGTGCATCTACCAAGTCCCAGACTTGATTCTGATACATAGAGTCTATTTCGGATTTCATGGCCTCAAGCCACTTGACTGAATCAATGTCACGCATTGCTTCGTCATAACTGGTGGGATCGTCATTATCAATGACCTGATCATGTTCCTCATCAATATGGAAACCATATCTTTCTTCAGGCTCATGTCTTTCCCTACCACCTTCTGAGTTCATAACCTTGTGGTTGCTCCGTCGCTGCCCTTTTGAGGGGCCTGGGGTTTAGTTATATGTTAGTTTATTCTTCTCGTACCTCATCGAGGTCAAGTCTACTCCCACTAAATTTCTTGAGAAGGAATTCATTCTATAGAAATTTAGCATTTCGTGAGACAAATGTTTTTTGTTTATTTGGGACGTAAAACACGTATGCTCTTGAGTTCAAGGCATATCCTACAAGCTTACATTTAACTGCCCTATCATCCAATTTGTTAGTTTGTGTGAGCTTGACATATGCGTCACATCCCCAAACTCTTAGATAACTAAGACTAGGACGTTTCCCAGACCATAACTCATATGGTGTTTGACTAACAGTCTTAGAAGGAACTTGATTTAGTAGTAGTGTTGCAGTTTCTAAAGCAAGACCCCAAAATGAAAGAGATAGATCCGTGTCTGGCATCATTGATCGGACTATATCTAATAATGTCTGATTTCTCCTTTCGGAGACCCCATTATGTTGTGGAGTTCCCGGAGGAGTCCACTGTGAAACAATGTCATTTTATCTCAAGTAATCTTGAAATTCGTTGCTTAAGTATTCACCATATCGGTCAGACCTTAGTGACTTAATACTTTTATTAAGCTGGTTTTCTATTTCAGCCTTGAAGTCTTTGAATTTCTCAAAGGCTTCAGATTTGTACCGCATAAGGTACATATACCCATATCGCGAATGATCATCGATAAAGGTAGTGAAGTAGGAGAATCCACCTCTAGCGGTGACTGACATTGGTCCGCATACATCAGAGTGTATGAGTTCTAATGTCTCCGCTACACGTTGTCCTTTACCTTTGAAGGGTAATTTGGTTATTTTACCAAGTGAACAAGACTCACAAGTTCCATAAGGTTTATATTTGAAGGGTTTGAAATACCCATCCTCATGTAGCTTAGTTAATCTTGTTTCATTGATATGACCTAAGCGATTGTGCCATAGAAGTGATTCATTGAGATTATTCGAGTTAACGTTGTATGTATTAGAGGTTGAACATTCTTTGTTAGTTTGTTTGTAAGACATATATACCATTATTCAAAATACCATCTCCATATTTTATTCATTGAAATGAATAGAACATTCATTACAACTTATTAGGCATGAAAAGCCTTTATTACATAAAGAAGAAATTGAAATGATGTTCTTTACTAGAGAAGGTTTATAAACACAATCTTCTAAGTCTAAAACTAAACCATTCGGCAAAACTAATGAATAAGTCCCCAAGCACAATGTAGCCAGTTTTACTCCATTACCCATGCGTAAGTCAACCTCCCAATGATGGAGTCTCCTACTGTTTCTCAGGCCCTGCACATTGTTACATAAGTGAGTCCCACAACCGGTGTCAAGCACCAGTAGAAGGTTCAGAGTTTTGAAAATATAGTTCAATCATATACAACATACTTGAAGCATTGGGCTTCTTAGCCTCTTGGGCTTCCCTAGCTTCCTTGGCTTTCAAGGATCTGCAGTCTTTCTTCCAATTACCCTTCTTTCCACAAAAGAAACATTTCCCCTTTCCATTTTTCTTCTCCACCTTACCATTGGGCTTTAGGTGATCTGGAGCCTTGGCCTTGCCTTATTTTTCTTTGGGCCTCATGGTTTCAGGTCCGTACCCGTAAGCATGACGGAGGTTTTAAGCTCCGGTTTCAAGTCCTTCTCTGCTTGCTTTATCAATTGTGCAATTCTGCTAAAGTAGCTTCTTTATCAGACAGATGAAACTGCATAATAAAGTTAGAGAATTCTTTTGGTAATGACTGAAGAATTAGATCGTGACATATCTCATGATCCATGATGAACCCGAGGTTGGCCAATTTTTCAATGTGGCCAATCATCTTAAGCACATGTCCACTAACAGATCCTTCCTTATACCTTGTTTGGAATAAGGCACATGACACTTGGAATCTCACGGTATGAACGGAAGGTGCATACAACTTATTCAAGTGAAAGATGATGGTTTGAGCATCCATATCTTTGTGAGTTTTCTGAAGTTCGTCCGACATAAAGCCAAGAATTATGCAAACTGCTTGCTCATCATCATTGACGTGTTTCTTCAAGCATCAAATGTATCTTGGTCAGCATCTTCAGTGGGTTCAGGGGGAAATGGTCTTTCAAGAACATAGAAAATCTTTTCTTGTCGTAAGATAATTTTAAGGTTTCTAAACCAGTCATTGTAGTTGTCCCCTTTGAGGTTATGCTCATCAAGGATGAAACGAAGTGATACTATGTTTGCCATTTGAATGTTTGTGAAATATTTTAACCCACCTGTTAAGAGAAAATGTTAAAATTAGGAATATGTTTTCATTAATGTTTCATAATAACATGGCTTTTAATATTATGAAGTTGCTCACACTCAATTGTTTTAAAATTTTAAGCAAATCGCATCAACCCCAATATGATGGATTTCTTGTGGGCAGGATCCCATTATCATCATTTCATAACTCCGACTAGGGCTGATCGTTATAAAATACGATAATTAGGTAGATTCCCAACCAATTTATGATATAAATCACAATTCTTTGATCATTGGGTTGGACAATCAAACATGCCATAGCTTATGCTAGTCCTTGTGGACACCCAATCTTTGACATTAAGTTATAAGACCACGCCTAAGGGTCGCTGCGTCTTATGACTCAGAAAAGTCAAACCATTGTCAATAGTATGATTTAGGGACAAATTGGTATTGGTCAGTCTGGTAAAGCCTAGTCCTGTCAATACGGTTTAAGCCTTTTGGGTCTATACTTTACAATGGGAGGTAAATTTTAGACTTAAATTATTATTGAGGATTTTAGCAAGGTTAAGTGAATAACTGTCAAATGGATTCCTCCATTTAAAATTCCCCAGAGGGAGGGTGGAGCGAACTCTCTTAAATACCCTTACCTCTTAGGCTCTTATTGCCTTGGTGACAAGAATAAACAATAGATCCTCCAATTAGTCTAACACTTAAATATGCTTTAAGGTAAGCTTTGAGTAAATGATTATCTAGATGTCTTCACAGCTTTTCATTTTGGATAAAAAAAAAGGTAGTGAGTGAAGGAATACACCAAATCATTATCTAACTCTAGTAATACATTTGGTTAAATTAACATTAGTTTGGAAAGTTTTATTAACCCCTTGGTCCCAACCCACTTGTATCTTTTATAATGTCTTTTATTATAAACAAGTTATTTATATTTATTAGCCTTAAAGGTAATAAATCTCTAAGTTCATCAGGGAATAATTACTTAGCTAAGGGATAAGCAATACACTCTCTATTTCTTAGAAAGTCTCTATATGCTTGCACCCTAAAATAATCATGCCAATTCTAATCATACATACAATCATCAAGCATATGAGTTTTAATATGTTGGAATTATTTTAGGCATTAAATAACTTTGATTAATATTTAATTATGATATTGCATTTTATTTTATTCAAATAAATTTACTATTCAAGTTTTTATGCAGACGCGTGAAATTTAAATGTAATTTCACAATTCAAATCTTAACCAAATCATGCAAAACTTGTGCCTAAAATTAAGTTCAGGGTGTTAGCTTTCCAACGAGCTTTTAAACACCCAATTTCGAGTTCAAATGAGTGAGAACTAATCAAAAAAAGGGCGCTCTGATACCACTGTTGGGAAGCGGCTGCGAGTGCGCAGCGGAAAATAAAAATTATTATGCCGTTTTCCCTTTGCCCAAGACCCATTTGTTTTGATTATTCTACAAGCCTAGGCATGTTACTATATATCTAAGCATAAAACTCATAAAACATGCAAAGAACATAAACCTAAACATGCTAACTATCATAAGAACTCTAATTAAAATAAAGAAAGAAAAAAACTTACTTGAACCGAAGACTCCTCCAGTCCTCCCTCCAATCTACAAGTTTTTCTCGAACTCAGCAAGCTCTTCCACGTTCCAAAGAGCCACCCAAGTGTGTGGCCTCCAAAGATGCACACACCAAAGCCAAAACTCAACGGCAAGACTACGTCTTGAGTGCACGAGTATTTTGCCCTTGGTGCTAGCCTAGGCAAATACCTCAAAACTTTTAAATCGAGGTTCCTCTAGTCAATTAGATTTAAGGATCCTCAAAATCAGTGGCTTACTCTTAAACTTTAGAGTTGCTCACTTATATAAACCCAAGATATGAAAGGTTTGGGTGTAGAAATTTGTAAAGAATTCTTTGGGTTTATATAGTGCTCCAAAGACAACAAAATTAATTAAGAATCTGATGTGGGATAAAAGCTAATTTAATCTTAGCCATTGGATATTAATTAGTGGTTTAATGAGATTATAAAATCCTAATAAGAGTTTGGGTTGAATTGGAATTCGAAACAAATAAATTTTTTTTTTACTATTCATGTTACTATTCACGTAAATAATAATTTTTTATTATTCCAATTCCCAAAGTGCCCCTATCGTCATTCACCAATCTCTAAGCCACTATGGAACCTCATAAATGATATGTTCAATAATTAAACACATTGAACCATTTATGAACAATTTCTATAGCAATTATATATGCTGTTATATTTGTACTG
>SKCR01012111.1:0-36536 GCA_019454045.1 Zanthoxylum bungeanum
CTTGTGTTTTTGTTTGATGGAAGTTTGATGAAAGTGTAGAGCATGTATGATGAAGGAAGCTTATGGCTATTGTAGTAATAGTGTTCTTTTATGGTTTTGGAAACCTTGTTGCTAATCTAGAGTTGTTGACCCACTCTTAGATGACCTAGATTTGATCTTGAGTTGTTTCATTGTGTTGAGACTTTGATTGGATGTAAGAAAGATGATTGAAGTGTTGGATTTAACCAATTTGCTCTAATTTGTCCAATTTGATGAAATTGAAAAATTAGGGTTCATGACCAATTCCAAATTTGGGGATTTTCATATATGTTGTGCATTTGGATTTGTATATGATGCATATAAAGTTTCATGTTCATTGGATTACATCTTGATGTGTTTTGATGCATGAATGACAAAATGCACAATATGGCACCATTGAGAGATGCATTCGGCCAAGGTGAGGGAATTTGGGATTTTTTGGTGCTTTTGGTGTTTTGATGTTTTGAACATGCTAAGTTCATCTTAGAAATGATTTAGAATCATTCAAAATTGATTAGATCAATTTCGACTAAAATGGACAAAATATCATATAAGGGTAATTTGGTAAATTCACTTGAATATGATTCATTTGAATTTTTCTTTCATAATTTGATTATTGGAATGCTAAATAAAAATGTTTATTTAATTAATCCGAGAAAAAGTTTTGAAATCGGAAGATTCGATCTCCCGCCGCTTCCGCTGCGTTACCGGATATTCCCCCTAAAAACCCCTTCAGGAACAGTATTACTCCAATTTTCATCGAGTTTTACTTTCCTCCCACTTACCACTGCATATCGGTATTCCTCTTAGGAAAACCGTATGGCGAGCAACAATTACATTGTTCTCTTATGAGTTGTATAAGTACTATACTTTGGTTTCCCTAGGATAACCCACAACTTAGGCACTTATCCGATTTGTGTTTTAGTTTGGTATCATCCAAACATATGCCCAGCATACCCAAATCTCCAGGAATGAGAAAACCCGATTTCTTTCCTATTCATATCTAATATGAAGTCTTTCAAACAGATTTTATGGAATCTTATTCAAAATAAGTTATGCATTGTTAAATTCTTATCCGTTGAAGGAATGGTAGCTCAGAGCGACTCACGATTAACCTTATCATGTCCAACAAAATTCAGTTACTTAGTTCGGACACACCGTCAAATTGACGTGTTCCGGGAGGAGTCCTCATTTGAAAAAATACTATACTCTTTCAAGTATTTGAGAAACTTATTGCTTAAGTATTTTCATCATGATCTACCGTGATGGTTTTATACTTTAGCCGATCTGTTTGTCTATTTCCTGTCGAAACTATAAAAGTTTCTGATTTGTGTTTCAAAAGAAACACATATAACCATAACGCGATGCCACATCCTTGTAGGTCACAAAATATTTATATCCACCTCTAGCCTAGCTAGACATTGGCCCACTTCGCTTCACTATGAACTAGGGCTACAGATCGGCGGCATTACATTTTTTTTACCAAGTAAATAGTGTTTAGGCACTTTGCCAATAAACTAGATTCGTAGACATTATTTGAATGGAATCAAATTTGTCCTAGTATCCACTCTTCTCGTCAAGTATGGATATACGAGTCTTGTTTAATTGTGTCCAAGAAAACAATGCCACAATTAAGTCTCAACTGATTAATTCAATTTGAGCTATTTGTTTGTCATGTTATACGTTGAGATTTATTTATATTCAAAATATAAATTCTGCTATTCACATCTAATGTGTTTATCTCAATATCATCTTTATAAAATAAAACACTTTAGTGTTCTAGAATATAAAGGTATACCCGCAATGGGTTAAACACTGATATAGAGATAATATTTCTAGTCAAACTAGTTACATTATAACAGTTTCCTAATTTAAGTACACACCCGAGGGGTAGTTCCTAAATTTAGGTTTCTACGGTTAAAAAACGACTTTCGTCCCGTTTCAGATTCACAGATTAATCTCAAATGAAGTCAGTATCCTGCTCATAGCAGATTCTGCACATCAGTACATATTTATATACCACACTAAGTATCTAAAATCCAATTTTAATACAAGTAGTGAACATAACTATGACAAACATATTTCAAGTCAGAGCCTTGCTCGTCTTCAATTCCTTCATGTCTGCTTTGTCCAAACGGTAGTCACGCTTCCGCTATCCCGTTTGCCACAATTTAGGCAGACATTTTGGGATATGTCCTTTATCTTCCCAGAAGATTATAATGATTTTGCCTTTTGCCCTTTTCACACTCAGAAGCCTTTGGCCAAGCCTTGGCCTTCCGGAATGTCGAAATAAGATGCGCCTTGCGCTTTTGCTTTATTGCAAATTTTGGCTTTGACTCATTGAGTATAGCCATTAACTCTCCAAGAGTTTACTATTGTAATTTAGTACTTCAAAGATCTAAAAATAGATCTATGAAGATCCTTCAATTTCATTATCATACTTTAAGGATCTAATCCTTAGTTCTGATTAAGAAATTAAGGAGTCTATATGACAAGTTTAATGGATTAAGCACTAAAGTTATCATCACATGAATCTTCCAAAGATTATGCTCTACTATTTGCTTAACTCCGGGGTTTAGGCCTAATATGTTTTTTTATCAAATAAAGTAACTTATTAGTTTTCAGGACCATCCTGAAATATTATTCTCAGTTTGAAAATTAAAGTCGTTTAAATACATTTTCCCCAGGATTATGTTTTAAACACTAATCTTTCAATTTTATCTTGATTGCTATAGTCCAACCATCCAATCAACGATTTAGGTACTATTTATTATAATGATTACTATAGTCCAACTATTTAATCAACTATAATTTAATAGGTTAAATTCAATTATATTGATTACTATAATCCAATTATATAATCAACTATAAATGATCAATTAAATTCAAATATATTGATTACTATAATCTAATTATATAATCAACTATAAATGAATAGTTTGAATACAGTCCAACTGTTTTATAACAACAATTAAATATTAGTCCAACTAATAATTAATTAATTTGACGAATAATTGATATGAGCGCGTATGGCAAGTTGTTAAACGAATATTGTAAATTTAATACCTTTCCTCCCACTATTTTTCGGCGAGCCTCTAACCCTCTGTTGAGTACTCAGGAATCCGTGTTTCCTAGTGGGCTAGGATCCCGTTAAATGTCACACAATCTTGACTTTGGCCAACAATTTCTATGATAATTAACTAGGTAGATCTCTAAGATCAATTGGATCCTATCCAATTCCTAGATTCAGTAGGTGGACATCCAAGTCCGAAACATATATCTTATATATGCCAATATATCCAATATATTACCTAACCTTTTTCCTCTGAACCAACTAAGCCTTGGCTTCGGCACAACAAACTTAGTGATCCCAGTTAAGCGTGACCCATTGACCTTGGAAAGCTTCGTAATCAATGTCGATGGACAAGAAATGGTCTTGACTTTGGCCAACAAACCACAACTTGGAGAAGACACCAATATGGAACAAAGCTCTCATGATTCAAACACATCCTTGACGGACAAAGGTCTTGACTTTGGCCAACAAACCAATGCCAGTCTTAGATCATGAGTAAGAATCACTCAATGGAAGGAAAAACGCTTAATTTTCGCGTGCAAATTGGCAACCAATTTATTATCTTTATTAAGGTCTCATCATCATACACCCTTAAATATGCATTCTAAACACATAATAAGGCGCATATAAATAAAATAATAATGATATGCGGATGGATACTTAACACATTGATCCTATATCAAATCTCTCCATTTCCTCTCTCCCGCTAGCACAAGTATTTGCTTCTACCCGTTACATAACACTTCTAAAGAAACCTCATTTACATTGAGGGGAATAGGTTGTTGGACAGTTATGACCCATAGCGTCACTATTTGTACAGATCACGGTGTTGTTGTACAAATTAACTATGTGACAAAGGAGATTGCACTCTCATCGTTTGTGATAGATCACCATAGATGTATAAATGAAGAGAGGTCCCATATGATTAGTTCCTGGATTGAGAATGATATGAGACAATATCAGTCCACGAAGGATTAATCATTAAATATCCCTAGTCGGAGTATTATCGAGATCGGACATCGATAATGCGGAATAGACTAGTATTGCACTTGTGCATGTTGTGAGGGCACAACAGCATAGTTCTCATATATTTAAGTATTGGATACTTATGCAAGTGCGATAGGAGGTTGTGTTTCATTCACCGATGGTACGGGAACAGCTTCGCTCTGGATAGACCCCTCGGAATCCCATTGGTATTATGACTATGTGTCTATGGGAGTCCGACATCAGGGTAGGTGTATTTGGTCTTAACCTGAGACTTGCACCGCTAATGCTTACGACAATCAATATACTTTAGTTGAGGTCGTCTAGGACTCTGTGTACGCCAACTGCTGGGTATATTGAGAATCGTAGAGTATTTGGGTGTGATGTCAAGACGGAAGTATCACTTCAGTCATAGTGGAGATGATGTCACGCAGGATACGGTATTAGTGCTCTTAAGTGTTGCGCAACCATCGGGATATTATGGCTAGGTCATGCATATCCGATTATAGAGACTAGTTACTAGACATCTGACATGTGCTTCGGACGGGGCAGACACTTATCCAGCCCCTGCCCTAGCACGTGACTATCCGATACTGGGCCGATATACACAATACTTGGTATACTACGCTTGATACAAATCTTAAATATTCTTAGATGGATATGTCCGGAGAATTGGGTAGACTTGTTGCTTGCTAGAAGCCAACCTTGTCTTGTAAATCGGTAAAACGTAGTACTTGGTACTCACGTGTTCGGATAGTATGATGACCGATTTGACTACCAACATATCCGGGGATCTCATGGGTCGCTTCCCAAAGATTCACCGATGACGTATGACTCGCACTTATATTAATCTGGGATTAATTGATGAGAGAGAAAATTATCTGGGATTAATTACAGAGATATTTTATCTGGGATAAAATATCAATTTAAATAGAGAGAATGATTAATTTGGAATTAATCGATTAATTAATATATTGATATATTAAAAGAAATTGATTTCGACGCGGAATTAAATTAGATTTTAATTCGGGCGAGCGAATTAATTTAGAATTAATTCGTTAGCGACGTGAATAGTGATTTCGCTAGGCGTAATCATTTAATTACGACGCGACTGAAAATTCGTTAAATTTGAATTAGCGAATCCGAGCCCGAGATTATTTGCGAGCGCATTCGCATTTCGAATTCGCGCGGGCTCGTCAAATCAAGCGTCAATCATTAGTCACATCAAGCGTCAAATCACTTGTCACTTTGAGTGATGTGACTTGACAACTTGATTGAGTTGGACTTGATGTGATTAGTGATTTGTGTGGTTGGCATTAAAGCCACTTTGTAGAAATGATTGAATTTCATTTCAAGTGTATTAGATACACTTTGGTAGACCCAAATACACATAACATATTTTTCCCATCCCTCCTCTCTCTCTCTTTCTTCTCCCTTCTTCCTCTATTTTCACGCCATTTCTGTTCTGTTTTGGCTGGTGCAAAAACAGTGCGCAGTAAAGGGAAGCCAAAGTGCATTTTTGATGCAAAACAAGAGTGCTAGCACACTCCGAATCAATGCGAAGGTGATAGGGAAGTCCCCCATGAGCCGGATTCAAATGATGAAGCTTGGAGCTTCAAATTCTTGTTGAAAATGGCGCAAAACGGAGAACCACCAAACTGCTGCAGTGGGCGACATGAGCAGTGGGCCAGGGAGCAAATTTCGTTTTTGTTGCCTCCTTCGTCGCTCAAACGATCGATGTAAGTATTCGCAACTTCCGTCGTTTGTTTCACTTGTGTATCATTAATGCTTGAGTTTATGAATCTTGGGACCTATAGAAACTCAACAAGGTTATCAGAGTTAGGTAAAAGCATGAAAGTTAGGAGCTAAAATTTGGGCAAACTTGATTTTGTTTCGTGGATCATTGGATGACTTGAAACGATTGAGGATGTTGATTTAATGTTAATTTTGATTTAATTTGGATTGAATTCGGAATTGACATAAAATTAGTCCACATTACCGAGCGTATTAAAGCATGTAATGGGTTTTGATTTTATCTTAATGTGTTGGACATGTGATGATGAAAATGAGCATGATTAGTTAGTCCTAATTTGTGTTTTTAGAAATGTTAATTATGGTGATTAATCATGATATACACTTTAGGTAATTAAATTGCCGAAATTGGAGTTTGTTTAATTTAATTAATTTGGGCTAATTTGGAAATTGAGCTTAATTGTTGTTATTGGGGGTCTTTGTTGTACAAAGTTTGGTTTAGGCAAAATTGGTTGGATCCAATTGGCCCAAAACCGCATCCATAAACAAAAAGCCCAAATGCAATAATGGACCTTTGTAATTTAATTGGGCCTAATGGGCGAAAATTAATTTAAAGGCTTATGGGGTAAATCCGGATTGGACCTTTGGTTTACGGGTTTGACCCGAGTTGACCAAAGTCCACTCCTTAAGACATTAATTAAAAGCCCATTGGACTTTAATTAAGTTGACGTTGGACGTTAATCGGGCTTTGAGACCCGTAACAATTAAATTTGGAATTTAATTCGTAAAAGTTTATTAATAAACCGTGATATTTTAATATTTGGAATTAAATAGTGAATTAGAATTAAATACAAATTGAATTGGATTTAATTGTGTAGTTTATTTAATTCTAGAATTTGTACTTTAAGTACTTATTCGTAAACGAGTTTGACTCGAACAAAATCAAATCTTGTTTGAACATTGGATGATCATTAATTATCAGATTAATTAATTGGATTAGATTGATTGATAACATGCTTTGAGTGATTCATGGTTTGTGATGCATGAATAATGTATATCGGATGGATATTAGATGGGTGGGGCAATTTTAGAAATGTTGTAATAAATTTGATTTATTAATTGGACCTGCGGTCCAGCCCTTATCACCTCCTATTCTTTGTATTCTCTTCTCACCTATTCCCCTCAATGTAAATGTTTCTTTAGAAGTGTAGTTAACGGGTAGAAGAAATATTTGTGCTAGCGGGAGAGAGAAAGTGAGAGATTTGATCTAGGATCAATGTGTAAAATATCCATCGCATATCATTATTATTTTATCATATGTGCTTTATTATGTGTTTAGAATGCATGTTTAAGGGTGTATGATGATGAGACCTTAACAAAGATAATAAATTGGTTGCCATTTGCAACCGAAAAAACCCTCATCAAATATCATGCGTTTTTCCTCCATTGAGTGATTCTCACTCAAGATCCGAGACGGCATTGGGTTGTTGGCCAAAGTCAAGCCCTTTGTCTGTCGAAGATGTGTTTGAATCACAAGGCTTTGTTACATGTCAGTGTCTTTTCAAGTTGTGGTTTGTTGGCCAAAGTCAAGACCACTTCTTGTCCATCGACATTGATTACGAAGCTTTCCATGTCAATGGGTCGCGCTTGACTGGGATCATTAGTTTGTTGTGCCAAAGCCAAGGCCTAGTTTGATTCAGAGGAAAAAGGTTAGGTAATACATTGGATGTATTGCATATATAAGATATATGTTTTAGGGATTTGGAAGTGCACCACTGGATCTAGGGATTTGGATTGGATCCAATTGATCTTAGAGATCTACCTAGTTAATTATCATACAATTTGTTGGCCAAAGTCAAGATTGTGTGATATTTACGGGATCCTAGCCCACTAGGAAACAACAACTTTTCCCGAGTACTCGACAGAGGGTTTGAGGCTCGCCGAAAAATAGTGGGAGGCAAGAATTGAATTGCAATACTCGTTCAATTACTCGCCATACACGCTCATTTAAATTATTTCGTCATTAGATTAAATGTTAGTTGGACTAATATTTAAATTGTTGTTTATTTAACGTTGGACTGTATTATAGTTGATTATATATAATTGGATTATATTAATCAATTATATTGAATTATTTAATTTCAGGTTACAGTTGATTTTTATAATTGGATTATAGTAATCAATGTAATTGAGGTTAATTAATTTAGATTATTTGATTATATAGTTGGACTATTATAATCATTATAATAAATAGTACCACAACAAAATCGTTGATTAAATAGTTGGACTATTAGAATCATGATCAGATATATGAAAGATTAGTTTTTAAGACAATAATCCTGGGTGAAATGTATTTAAACGACTTTAATTTTCAAATCGGGAATAAATTTTCAGGATGGTCCTGGAAACTAATTTAGTTATTTTATTTGATAAAATAATATTATGCCTAAGTCCGGAATTAAGCAAATAGTGGAACATGATATTTGGAATATTCATGTAATGATAACTTTAGTACTTAATCCATAATACTTGTCATATAGACTACTTAATTTTCTTTATCAGAACTAAGGATTAGATTCTTAAGTATGATATTGAAATTGAAGGATATTCAAAGATTAGATCTTGGAAGTACTTTTAAAATTGCAATAAATAATTCTTGGAGAATTAAAGACTATTCTCAAGGAGATAAAGTCAAAATTTCAATTAGGCAAGTAGTGCAAGGCACACCTTACTTCAATATTCTGGACACCCGAGGCTTGGTCAAAGGCAACTGGAATATTGAAAATGACAAAGGCAAAT
The DNA here is from genome assembly GCA_019454045.1 of Zanthoxylum bungeanum. Lineage (NCBI taxonomy): Eukaryota > Viridiplantae > Streptophyta > Magnoliopsida > Sapindales > Rutaceae > Zanthoxylum > Zanthoxylum bungeanum. Next base: position 8,627 of record SKCR01012111.1, read on the forward strand.
CATTATAGTCTTCTTGGAAGATAAATGACATATCCCAAAATGTCTGCACAATTTGGCAAACGGAATCGCGAAGCGTGACTGTCGTTTGGACAAAGCAGACATGAAGGAATTGAAGACGAACAAGGCTCTGACTTCAAATATGTTTGTCAAAATTATGTTCATTACTAGTATTAAAATTGGATTTTTTAGATACTTGATATGGTATAATAAATATATATATTGATGTTCAGAATCTGCTATAGCCAGGATTAGATAACTGTTATAATGTAACTAGTTTGACTAGATACATTATCTCTTTATCAGTGTTTAACCCACTGCGGGTGAACCTTTATATTTTAGAACACTAAAGTGTTTTTATTATATAAGGATGATATTGAGATAAACACATTAGATGTGAATAACAGAATTTATATTTTGAATATAAATAAATCTCAAATATATATAATGACAAACAAATAGCTCAAAATTTTGATCAGAAGAAACTAATTATGGCATTGTTGTCTGGGACACAATCGAACAAGACTCGTATATCCACACTTTCGAAGGTGGGTACTCGGACTATTTTGATTCCAATCAAATAAAGTATACGAATCTAGTTTATTGGGCAATGTGCCTAAAACACTATTTACTTGGTAAAAGTGTAAATGCCTCGATCTATTACCCTTGTTCATAGTGAAACAAGTGGGCCCATGTCTAGCTAGGCTAGATATGGATATGAATATTTCGTGACCTATACATATGTGGCATCGCGTAATGGTTTGTGTTTCTTTTGAAGAACACAATCAGAAACTTTTAGAGTTTCGACACGAAATAGACAAATTATCGACTATAGTATTATACCGTCACGGTAAGACCGTTATGGAAAATATTAAGCAGTAAGTTTCTTATATACTTGAAAGATATAGTATTCTTTCAAATGAGGACTCCTCCCCGAACACGTCAAAGTGACGGTGTGTCCGAACGGATTAACCGAATCATGTTAGACATGATAAGGCTTATCATGAGTCGCTCTGAGCTACCAACTTCCTTCAACGGATACAGATAAACAGTGTAAGAACTTATTTAGAATAAGGTTCCATAATAATCTGTTTGACAGATTACATATTAGATATGGACGGGAAAGAAACCGAGTTTCTCATTCCTGACCATTTGGGATGCTAGGCATATGTTTGGATGATACCAAACTAAAACCCAAATTGGATAAGTGTCAATTGTAGGCTATCCTAGGGATACCATAAGTATTGTACTTATACATCTCACAAGAGACAATTAGATTGTTGCTCGCCATGTGGTTTTCCTAAGAGAAATACCATATGCGGTGGTAAGTGGGAGGATAGTAAACTCAATGAAAAAATTGGAGTAATACTGTTCGAGGCACGAAATCCTTAATGGAACACATATAGTTCATCAAGGATGAAACTATTCCATTAATCTTCGAATACACAAGAACCACGTAGATCGGAGAGAGTCAGAAAACAACCTGGGGTATGGGTTTCTGATCTCACCTAATAAAGATGTTAATCTTTTAAGGTATACAAACTGATTACGTATGAGGTAGTGATACAAGGTATCGACTCCCTATTATGACAAAGTGTCATGAGTCCGAAATGGATTCCATGTATATCAACAAGTTTGGATACTAGTTGATGTACCATAAGACATTGTGCCTATTGGTACTTTATAAGTCTTCGAGGAAGACATACATGGAAGGCAACATACCAACGTACTAAGCTAGGCTTGTAAAGAAAAGGTAGAGTTATCAACATTGTGTTGATTCCGACGAAACCTTTTACCTGTTGCCATTGTAAATCCATTTGGATAATGCTTGCTAAGCTGTGTATTTCATTTATGAAATATGACAGCTTAACGGAAATTGCTTTCCTGAAAAGGAAACCTTTCGGAGGATGTTTATAACATCCTATCGGTTTTTCGTACCATAACAAGCAAACAAGGTTTGCAGGTTATTCGATCCATGTTTGGATTGAAGCAAGCATAGGTTCTAGGAATTATCGTTTTGATGTAATCATAATGGAGTATGATTTAATTCAAAACGAAATGATTATTGTGTATATAAAAGGGTTAGTGGGAGTGCACTGACATGAATGTCATGTAAGATAATGATAATATGTCATTTCGTGGAAATGATATTCCCATAAAATAATCGGTGAAAGCTTGGCTTTCCTGATAACGACTATGAGTCGTAAAGGTATTATACATAGTATAACGGTACAGTGAGGTTGAAATCTTCCAAGCAAGATACTGTTGCCGAATAAAAAACAAAAAATGCGGATTATTGCTGCAACTGAGGCAGCAATAGAAGCCATTGGATCGATAATAAATCTAATTAGATTAGATATAGTTCTGTTAGCGGCTGAGCTAGGCGTCAGCACAGGCTAAAGAATTAATGGTCTCATCGACGATCCAGATATACTTCGATATTCTTCTGATTCGTTCGGATCATACATCATGGTGATGTGATGATCGTGTAAATCGCGTCAGATGATAATCATGCAAATCCGCTGACGAAAGATTTCCTCAGCAATTTGAGCCAAACAGTACATAGTTCGGGTGTCAGACACTCGAGTGACTGGCTATGAGCCAAGTGGGAGATTGTTGGACAGTTATGACCCATAGCGTCACTATTTGTACAGATCACGGTGTTTGTTGTACAAATTAACTATGTGACAAAGGAGATTGCACTCTCATCGTTTGTGATTAGATCACCATAGATGTATAAATGAAGAGAGGTCCATATGATTAGTTCCTGGATTGAGAATGATATGAGACAGTATCAGTCCACGAAGGATTAATCATTAAATATCCCTAGCCGGAGTATTATCGAAACAGGACATCGATAATGCGGAATAGGCTAGTATTGCACTTGTGCGCGTTCTGAGGGCACAACGGCATAGTTCTCATATATTTAAGTATTGGATACTTATGCAAGTGCGATAGGAGGTTGTGTTTCACCGATGGTACGGGAAACAGCTTCGCTCTGGATAGACCCTACCCCCTATCCCATTGGTCTATTTGTCCTATGTGTCTATGGGAGTCGACATGGGGTCGTATGGTTAGGTGTATTTCTCTTCCTGAGACTTGCACCGCTAATGCTTACGACAATTACTTTAGTTAGAGTCGTCTAACTCGGTTGGTGTTTAGTGTTGCCAACTGCTGGGTATATTGAGAATCGTAGAGTATTGGGTGTGATGTCAAGACGGAAGTATCACTTCAGTCATAGTGGAGATGATGTCACGCAGGATACGGTATTAGTTCTCTTAAGAGTTGCGCAACCATCGGGATATTATGACTAGGTCATGCATATCCGATTATAAAGACTAGTTACCAGACATCCGACATGTGCTTCGGACGGGGCAGACACTTATCCAGCCCCAGCCCTAGCACGTGACTATCCGATACTGGCCGATATACACAATACTTGGTATACTACGCTTGATACAGATCTTAAATATTCTTAGATGGATATGTCCGGAGAATTGGGTAGACTTGTTGCTTTGCTAGAAGCCAACCTTGTCTTGTAAATCGGTAAAACGTAGTACTTGGTACTCACGTGTTCGGATAGTCCGATGACCGATTTGACTACCAACATATCCGGGGATCTCATGGGTCGCTTCCCAAAGATTCACCGATGACGTATGACTCGCACTTATATTAATCTGGGATTAATAGGATGAGAGAGAAATTAATCTGGGATTAATTACAGAGATATTTTATCTGGGATAAAATATCAATTTAAAGAGATAGAATGATTAATTTGGAATTAATCGATTAATTAATATATTTGATATATTAAAATAAATGGATTTCGACGCGGAATTAAATTAGATTTTAATTCGGGCGAGCGAATTAATTTAGAATTAATTCGTTAGCGACGTGAATAGTGATTTCGCTAGGCGTAATCATTTAATTACGACGCGACTGAAAATTCGTTAATTTGGAATTAGCGAATCCGAGCCCGAGATTATTTGCGAGCGCATTCGCATTTCGAATTCGAGCGCGGCTCGTCAAATCAAGCGTCAAATCATTAGTCACATCAAGCGTCAAATCACTTGTCACTTTGAGTGATGTGACTTGACAACTTGATTGAGTTGACTTGATGTGATGAGTGATGTGTGTGGTTGGCAATTAAAGCCAAATGTGTAGGAAATGAATTTGAATTTCATTTCAAGTGTATTAGATACACTTTGGTAATCACCAAATACACATAACATATTTTTCCCTCCTCTCTCTCTTCTTCTCCTTCTTCCTCTATTTCACGCCATTTCTGTTCTGTTTTGGCTGGGCAAAAACAGTGAGCAGTAAAGGGAAGCCAAGTGCATTTTTGATGCAAAAACAAGAGTGCTAGCACACTCCGAGATCAATGCGAAGGTGATAGGGAGTTCCACCAATGAGCCGGGATTCAAATGATGAAGCTTGGAGCTTCAATTCTGTTGAAAATGGCGCAAAACAGACCACCAAACTGCTGCAGTGCGCACAGAGGAGTGGCCAGTGAGCAGAATTTCATTTTTTGTTGCCTCCTTCGTCGCTCAACCGATCGATGTAAGTATTCCGCAACTTCCGTCGTTGTATTCACTTGTGTATCATGCTTGAGTTTTGATCTTGGGACCTATAGAAACTCCAACAATGGTATCAGAGCTTAGGTTAAAAGCATGAAAAAGTTAGGGCTAAAATTTGGGCAAACTTGATTTTGAGCATGATAAATTAAATTGGATGGATTTGTATGCTTAATTGCGTTTGAATTGAAGATTGATTGGGTCAATTTCAAGAAATTTGATTGGATCATTTTTCCCCCCCAAATTTCCTCCTTGGCCGAAAATGTGATGCCCTTTAATGTCTTGGGATTTTTGATTTTTGACAATTGGATGTGTTGGAAATCATTCGGGAATATGATTTGATGTCGATTGCGGAATCAATTGGATTGAATTCGAATCGGACGAAAATCCCCAAATTGCCAAGTATGTCATAAAGCTTGAAATTGGGTAAAATTGATTTAAGCATGCAATTATGAAATTGGATGATAAGTATGCTTGAATGTATTTTAATTGATGATTGGTTGGATCAATTTGATTAAATATTGTTTGGAACAAATTTCCCCAATTTTGATGTGTTGGCCGAATAGGAGAATGCCCTAAATCTTGGTAATTTTGTTTCGTTGATCATTGGATGACTTGAAACGATTGAGGATGTTGATTTAATGTTAATTTGGATTTAATTGGATTGAATTCTGAATTGACATAAAATTAGTCCACATTACCGAGAGTATTAAAGCATGTAATGGGTTTGATTTTAATCTTAATGTCTTGGACATGTGATGATGAAAATGAGCATGATTAGTTAGCCTAATTTGTGTTTAGAGAAATGTTAATTATGGTGATTAATCATGATATACACTTTAGGTAATTAAATTGCGAATTGGATTTGTTTAATTTAATTATTGGGCTAATTTTGGAAATTGAGCTTGAATTGTTGTTATTGGGCTTATTGGGCTTTGTTGTACAAAGTTTGTTTTAGGCAAAATTGGTTGATCCAATTGGGCCCAAAACCGCATCCATAAAGCCCAAATGCAACATAATGGACCTTTGTAATTTAATTGGGCCTAATGGGCGAAAATTAATTTAAAGGCTTATGAGGTAAATCCCGGATTGGACTTTGGTTATGGTTTGACCCGAGTTGACCAAAAGTCCACGCCTTAAGAATTAATTAAAAAGCCCATTGGACTTTAATTAAGTTGACGTTGGACGTTAATCGGGCTTTGAGACCCGTAACAATTAAATTTGGAATTTAATTAGTAAAAGGTTTATTAATAAAGTGTGATATTTAATTTGGAATTAAATAGTGAATTAGAATTAAATACAAATTGAATTGGATTTAATTGTGTAGTTTAATTTAATTCTAGAATTTGTACTTTAAGTACTTATTCGTAAAAACGAGTTTGACTCGAACAAAATCAAATCATTGTTTGAACATTGGATGATCATTAATTATCAAGATTAATTAATTGGATTAGATTGATTGATAACATGCTTGAGTGATTTCATGGTTGTGATGCATGAATAATGTATATCGGATGGATATTAGATGGGTGGGGCAATTTTAGAAATTGTTGTAATAAATTTGATTTATTAATTGGACCTGCGTGTCCAGCCTTATCACCTCTTCTATTCTTTGTATTCTCTTCTCACCTATTCCCCTCAATGTAAATGAGTTTCTTTAGAAGTGTAGTGTAACAGGTAGAAGAAATATTTGTGCTAGCGGGAGAGAGAAAGTGAGAGATTTGATCTAGGATCAATGTCTAAAATATCCATCCGCATATCAATATTATTTTATCATATGTGCTTTATTATGTGTTTAGAATGCATGTTTAAGGGTGTATGATGATGAGACCTTAATAAAGATAATAAATTGGTTGCCAATTTGTACTCGAAAAACCCTAATCAAATATCATGCGTTTTTCCTTCCATTGAGTGATTCTCACTCAAGATCCGAGACGGTATTGGGTTGTTGGCCAAAGTCAAGCCCTTTGTCTGTCGAAGATGTGTTTGAATCACGAAGGCTTTGTTACATGTCAGTGTCTTGTCCAAGTTGTGGTTTGTTGGCCAAAGTCAAGACCACTTCTTGTCCATCGACATTGATTACGAAGCTTTCCATGGTCAATGGGTCGCGCTTGACTGGGATCATTAGGTTTGTTGTGCCAAAGCCAAGGCCTAGTTGATTCAGAGGAAAAAGGTTAGGTAATACATTGGATGTATTGGCATATATAAGATATATGTTTAGGATTTCGAAGTCCACCTACTGGATCTAGGAATTGGATTGGATCCAATTGATCTTAGAGATCTACCTAGTTAATTATCATACAATTTGTTGGCCAAAGTCAAGATTGTGTGATATTTAACGGGATCCTAGCCCACTAGGAAACACGGTTTCCCGAGTACTCGACAGAGGGTTGAGGCTCGCCGAAAAATAGTGGGAGGCAAGAATTGAATTTGCAATACTCGTTCAATTACTCGCCATACGCGCTCATTTAAATTATTTCGTCATTAGATTAAATTTTAGTTGGACTAATATTTAAATTGTTGTTTTATTTAACAGTTGGACTGTATTATAGTTGATTATATATAATTGGATTATATTAATCAATATATTTGAATTATTAATTTCAGTTTCATTTACAGTTGATTTTATAATTGGATTATAGTAATCAATGTAATTGAGGTTAATTAATTTAGATTATACTTGATTATATAGTTGGACTATTATAATCATTATAATAATAGTACCACAAATCGTTGATTAATAGTTGGACTATTAGAATCAAGATAGATATGAAAGATTAGTGTTTAAGACATAATCCTGGGTGAAAATGTATTTAAACGACTTTAATTTTCAAATCGGGAATAAATTTTCAGGATGGTCCTGGAACTAATTAGTTATTTTATTTGATAAAATAATATTATGCCTAAGTCCGGAATTAAGCAAATAAGTGGAACATGATATTTGGAATATTCATGTAATGATAACTTTAGTACTTAATCCATAATACTTGTCATATAGACTACTTAATTTCTTTATCAGAACTAAGGATTAGATTCTTAAAGTATGATATTGAAATTGAAGGATATTCAAAGATTAGATCTTGGAAGTACTTTTAAAATTGCAATAAATAATTCTTGGAGAATAAAGACTATTCTCAAGGAGATAAAGTCAAATTTGCAATTAGGCAAGTAGTGCAAGGCACACCTTACTTCAATATTCTGGAAACCCGAGGCTTGGTCAAAGGCAACTGGAATATTGAAAATGACAAAGGCAAAATCATTATAGTCTTCTTGGAAGATAAATGACATATCCCAAAATGTCTGCACAATTGTGGCAAACGGAATCGCGAAGCGTGACTGTCGTTTGGACAAAGCAGACATGAAGGAATTGAAGACGAGCAAGGCTCTGACTTCAAATATGTTTGTCAAAATTATGTTCATTACTAGTATTAAAATTGGATTTTTTAGATACTTGATATGGTACATAATAAATATATATTGATGTTCAGAATCTGCTATGAGCAGGATTAGATAACTGTTATAATGTAACTAGTTTGACTAGATATATTATCTCTTTATCAGTGTTTAACCCACTGCGGGTGAACCTTTATATTTTAGAACACTAAAGTGTTTTATTATATAAGGATGATATTGAGATAAACACATTAGATGTGAATAACAGAATTTATATTTTGAATATAAATAAATCTCAAATATATATAATGACAAACAAATAGCTCAAAATGATTTGATCAGAAGAACTAATTATGGCATTGTTGTCTGGGACACAATCGAACAAGACTCGTATATCCACACTTTCGAAGAGTGGGTACTCGGACTGTTTTGATTACAATCAAATAAAGTCTACGAATCTAGTTTATTGGGCAATGTGCCTGAAACACTATTTACTTGGAAAATGTGTAAAATGCCATCGATCTATTACCCTTGTTCATAGTGAAACAAGTGGGCCCATGTCTAGCTAGGCTAGATATGGATATGAATATTTCGTGACCTACATATGTGGCACATCGCGTAATGGTTGTGTGTTTCTTTTGAAGAACACAAATCAGAAACTTTTAGAGTTTCGACACGAAATAGACAAATAGATCGACTATAGTATTATACCGTCACGGTAAGACCGTTATGGAAAATACTTAAGCAGTAAGTTTCTTATATACTTGAAAGAATATAGTATTCTTTCAAATGAGGACTCCTCCCGGAACACGTCAAAGTGACGGTGTGTCCGAACGGATTAACCGAATCATGTTAGACATGATAAGGATAATCATGAGTCACTCTGAGCTACCACTTCCTTCAACGGATACAGATAAACAGTGTAAGAACTTATTTAGAATAAGGTTCCATAATAATCTGTTTGACAGATTACATATTAGATATGGACGGGAAAGAAACCGGGTTTCTCATTCCTGACCATTTGGGATGCTAGGCATATGTTTGGATGATACCAAACTAAAACCCAAATTGGATAAGTGTCAATTGTAGGCTATCCTAGGGATACCATAAGTATTGTACTTATACATCTCACAAGAGAACAATTAGATTGTTGCTCGCCATGTGGTTTTCCTAAGAGAAATACCAATATGCGGTGGTAAGTGGGAGGATAGTAAAACTCAATGAAAAATTGGAGTAATACTGTTCGAGGCACGAAATCCTTAATGGAACACATATAGTTCATCAAGGATGAAACTATTCCATTAATCTTCGAATACACAAGAACCACGTAGATCGGAGAGAGTCAGAAAACACCTGGGGTATGGGTTTCTGATCTCACCTAAAAAGATGTTAATCTTTTAGGTATACAAATGATTACGTATGAGGTAGTGATACAAGGTATCGACTCCCTATTATGACAAAGTGTCATGAGTCCGAAATGGATTCCATGTATATCAACAAGTTTGGATACTAGTTGATGTACCATAAGACATTGTGCCTATTGGTACTTTAATAAGTCTCGAGGAAGACATACATGGAAGGCAACATACCAACGTACTAAGCTAGGCTTGTAAAGAAAAGGTAGAGTTATCAACATTGTGTTGATTCCGACGAAACCTTTTCCTTTGCCATTGTAAATCCATTTGGATAATGCTTGCTAAAGCTGTGTATTTCATTTATGAAATATGACAGCTTAACGGAAAATCGCTTTCCTGAAAAGGAAACCTTTCGGAGGATGTTTATAACATCCTGTCGGTTTTTTCGTACCATAACAAGCAAACAAGGTTTGCAGGTTATTCGATCCATGTTTTGGATTGAAGCAAGCATAGGTTCTAGGAATTATCGTTTTGATGTAATCATAATGGAGTATGATTTAATTCAAAACCGAAATGATTCTTGTGTATATAAAAGGGTTAGTGGGAGTGCACTGACATGAATGTCATGTAAGATAATGATAATATGTCATTTCGTGAAATGATATTCCCATAAAATAATCGGTGAAACTTGGCTTTCCTGATAAGACTATAAGTCGTAACAAAGTATTATACAATAGTATAACGGTAAGTGAGGTTAAAATCTTCCAGCAAGATACTGTTGCCGAATAAACAACAAATGCGGATTATTGCTGCAGCTGAGGCAGCATAGAAGCCATTTGGATCGATAATAAATCTAATTAGATTATATAGTTCTGTTAGCGGCTGAGCTAGGCATCAGCACAGGCTAAAGAATTAATGGTCTCATCAGACGATCCAGATATATACTTCGATATTCATCTGATTCGTTCGGATCATACATCATGGCGATGTGATGATCGTGTAAATCCCGTCAACGATAATCATGCAAATCCGCTGACGAAAGCTTTCCTCAGCAATTTGAGCCAAACAGTACATAGTTCAGGTGTCAAACACTCGAGTGACTGGCTATAGGCAAGTGGGAGATTGTGGGCAGTTATGACCCATAGCGTCACTATTTGTACAGATCACGGGTTTGTTGTACAAAATTAACTATGTGACAAGGAGATTGCACTATCATCGTTTGTGATTAGATCACCATAGATGTATAAATGAAGAGAGGTCCATATGATTAGTTCCTGGTTGAGAATGATATGAGACAGTATCAGTCCACGAAGGATTAATCATTAAAATACCCTAGCCGGAGTATTATCGAGACAAGGACATCGATAATGCGGATAGGCTAGTATTGCACTTGTGCGCGTGTGAGGGCACAACAACATAGTTCTCATATATTTACTATTTATACTTATGCAAGTGCGATAGGAGGTTGTGTTTTTTCACCGATGGTACGGGAAAAACAGCTTCGCTCTGGAAGACCCCTCGGAATCCAATTGGTATTAGACTATGGGTCTATGGGAGTCCGACATCAGGGTAGTGTATTTGGTCTTAACCTGAGACTTGCAAAACGCTAATGCTTACGACAATCAATATACTTTAGTTGAGGTCGTCTATAGGACGATAACCGGTTCTGTGTACGCCAACTACTAGGGTATATTAGAATCGTAGGTATTGGGTGGGATGTCAAGACGAAGTATCACTTAGTCATAGTGGAGATGATGTCACGCAGATACGGTATTAGTGCTCTTAATGTTAGACATTATGACCCATAGCGTCACTGTTTTGTAAATGATATTGTATTATTGTACAAAATTAACTATGTGATAATGAAATTGCCTTTTGCCGTTTTGTAATTTATTTACTTTGATATATAAATGGCGAAAGTCCATATGATTAATTCCGTATTGAGATGATATGAGACAGTATCAATACATAAAGGTTTAAATCATTAAATATCCCTAGTCGGAGTATTATCGAGATCGGACATCGATAATGCGGATTAGACTAGTATTGCACTTGTGCATGTTGTGAGGGCACAACGGCATAGTTCTCATATATTTAAGTATAGGATACTTATGCAAGTGCGATAGGAGGTTGTGTTTTACCGATGGTACGGAAAACAGCTTCGCTCTGGATAGACCCCGCGGAATCCCATTGGTAGTATGTCTGCGTGTCTATGGGAGGCCGCATCAGGGTAGGTGTATATGGTCTTAACCTGAGACTTGCATCGCTAGTACTTGCGACAATAGGTAAACTTTGGTTTTGGTGGTTGGGGGACCTTAACTGGTTCTGTGTTCACCTCTTCTGGGTTTATCAGGAATCGTAGTGCACTGGGTGTGATGTCAAGATGGAAGTGTCACTTCAGACATATGGAGTTGATGATCACGCAGGATACAGAACTAGTGCTCTATAAAAGGTTGCAACCGTCGGGACAATATGACTAGGTCAGTATTGCCCGATTTAAAGAGACTAGTTGCTTGATGTCCGATATATGTTTCGTACGGGGCAGACACATTTCCAGCCCCAGGCCTAACATGTGATCGTCCGATACTGGATCGATGTACGCAATACTACGGTATACTACGCTTGATATAGATCTAATATTCCAGTAAGAATATTTCTGGAGAATTGGGTAGGCATGGCGCTTTGCTAGAAGCCAACCTTGTCTTGTAAATCGGTAAAAACGTAGTACGAGGTACGTACGTGTTTGGATTATCCAACGACCGTATTTACTGCCAACATATCCGGAGATCTCTTGGGTCGCTTCCTGAAGATTCACCTATGATGTTTGATTCGAACTTTATTAATCTTGGATTAATAACGGAGAAACTTTATCTTGGATAAAATGCCTTATTAGGAGAGAGAGAGAGATCGATTAATTTGGAATTAATCGATAAAATAATATATTCGAAATATATTATTAAACGAAATTAGATTTCGACGCGGAATTAAAATCGGATTTTAATTCGGGCAAACGAATTAATTTAGAATTAATTCATTAGCGAACTGAATAGTAATTTCGCAAGGCGTAATTATTTAATTCACGTCGCGACGGAAATTCGTTAATTTGGAATTAGCGAAACCGAGCCCGAAAGTGCTTGCGGACACATTCGTATTTTGAATCGAGTGATATCCGCAAATCACATCGCGATATCTCATTACTTAATACGAATAGATAGTGATGTATCTAGTCACCTTTGAGGGATGATGCATTGTCTCTAATCTCAAAGTATGGTAATGATAGCAAATGATGGATTCATTTTGGAGGGAAAGCCATGCACGGTTTTGGAAGGATTTTTTGCATTAAAAAATTCTTTTGGTATTAGATATCATTCACTTTTCATTTTCTTTGGTTATTCACGTTTTTTGGCATGCAAAGGAACAAAATCAAAAGTGAAACATTCTCCTCTCTTCCTCTCTTGCTCACGCCGTGAGCTGAACCAACAAGGCAGAAAATTGTTTTCTCATTCCCATTTTTGCTAGCACAAGCAAGGAATCAAAGGAGTGATAGGGAAACCACCTTGGAGCTTGGAATACACAAAGCTTGGAGCTTTCAACTCTTTTCTCCTCTTGGCCGAAACTTCAAGGATCTTGGAGCTTCAACCTTTGTTCATCTTTTCATCAAAAAGCTTTGTAAGTATGATTCCGCCATGCTTCAAGTTTATTATATATATTCATTTTATTGTATTTCATAAGCTTAATCTTTCCTTGGGACTAATTATAGTAACCAACAATGGTATCATTGAGCTATGTTTAAGCATGAAATATATTAGGTTAAAATTTGGGTAAAATTGATTGAAGCATGTTCTTGTGAAATTTGATGAATGAGTATGCTTACATGTATATAGAATGATATTATATGGAATCAATTTTGAGAAAAATGCATTGGATGATTTTTCCCCAAAAATGTAACCTTGGCCGAATGGGTATGAACATTGGATGTGTTGGAATTTTTTGTGTACAAGATCATTGGATGACTTAAAACGTATACGGGACGTAGATTAGTGATTCAATCGGATTGAAAAACAAATCGACACAAAAATCTCACTTGGCCGAATACTAATGGACATGAAAATGGACTTGATTTTTGTTCAAATTAATGTTGGACATATGTTTTGAACAATAGATGATTAATAAATTAAATTGGTATTTTGAAATTTTGGTTTAATGTATTAATCTTGGTTTTACACTTTAATTAATTGAATTTTAAAATTTGGAATATTGAAATTTAAATTAATGGGCTTAATTGTTAAATTGGGCTTGTAATATTATATTTGGGCATAATGGGCTTGGTTGGGCCAAGTAGATTTGGGCCAAAAGGATTGGATCCAATTTGGGCCTAAATCACTCCATTAAGTCCAAATGTAGTATAATGGGCTTTAAAGTTTAATTGGGCCTTATGGGCTTGAAATTGGTTTTGTGGCATTTAAGGGTGATTCCTTATTTGGGCTTGGTAATTGGGTTTGACCCACATTGACCAAAGCCCAAGCCTTAATAAATCAATTGAAAGCCCATCGGACTTTAATTAAACAACATTGGATGTTAGTTGGGCTTTGAGACCCAATTAGATTAGATTTAGAATCTAAGTCTTTAAAGCACATTAAAAGTGTAAACATTTAATTTGGAATTAAATAATTGAATTAGTATTGAATACGAATTAAATTAGATTTAATAAGTAGTTCGATATAATTCGTAAATTCGTACCTTATGTACTTATTCTCAAACGAGTTGGACTCGCGCAAAATCAAAACCGTTGTTTGAACATTGGATGATCATTTAAACAAAGACTAATTAATTGGATTAGATTGGTTGTAAAAGCATGTCTTGTTTGAATATATATGTATGTGATGAATGAATAGTGTATATCGGATGGATATTAGAAGGGAAAGGGTAATTTTAGAAATTATTGTAAATTTAGAATTTATAAATTGGACCTGCGTGTCCAGCCTTATCTCTTTTATCTCTTTGTATTCTCTTCTCACCTAATTCCCCTCAATGCAAATGAGGTTTCTCTTATTGTATTATGTAATTGGGTAGTAGTAGAATAGTGCTAGCGGGGAGAGGAAAGGGAGTGATTTGTTCTAGGAACAAGTTGTGTTATATATCCATCCGTATATCACTATTAATTTACTTTACGCGCTTTATGATGTTTTAGAAGCATGCTTAAGGGTGTATGTTGATGAGACCTAACAAAGATAATAAATTGGTTGCCAATTACGCAAAAATCCCTCAATCTATATTAAGCGATTATCCTTCCATTGAATGATTCTTGTTCAAGATCCGATTGGCATGGGTTTTTTGGCCAAAGTCAAGACCTTGTCAATTAGGATGTACTTGAATCATGAGAGTTTTGTTCCACATCGGTGTCTTGTCCAAGTTGTGATTTGTTGGCCAAAGTCAAGATCACTTCTTGTCCAACGACATTGATTACGAAACTATCCTTGTCAATGGGTCCCGCTTAACTGGAATCATTAGGTTTGTTGTGCCAAAGCCAAGGCCTAGATGATTCGGAGGATATGGTTAGAAAATGTATTAGATACATTGGCATACGCAATATGTTTAGGACTTGGATGTCCACCTAACCGGATCTAGGAATTGGATTGGATCCAATTGATCTGTGAGATCTACCTAGTTAAATAGCATACAGCTTGTTGGCCAAAGTCAAGGTTGTGTGTTATTTAACGGGATCCTAGCCCACTAGGAAATAGGATTTCCCGAGTTCTCAACAGAGGGTTAGAGACTTGATGAAAATAGTGGGAGGCTAGTATGTGAATTTGCAATTTCATTCAGATACTTGCCTTACGCGTTCTTCAAAATTATTTCGTCTATTTATTATAATTAGTTGGACTAATACATTGTTATTTTTTGTAACAGTTTGACTGTACCCATTTTATCGTTAACTAGATAGTTGGACTATCGTAGTTGAGATGGCTAGCAAGGTAAATGTCCGAGACATCATCATGGGTGACAATGTCTTTAAGGGCACAAACTTCGCTGATTGGGAAATGAACCTGAGGATAGTCCTTGGGGCTGAGAGGATGCTGTATACTATACAAACACCTCTCCCGCCTAAGCCCACTGACCCACTTGAGCTGGAGTTATGGAAAACTCACAGCAATGATTGTGACACAGCTCAGGCTATTATGTTAGCTTCTATGACTCAACACTTTCGTCGCCAGAATAGGGACTTGGATCCTTATAATATGATGGCTAGACTGCGAGATCTCCACCGCTCCAACAAGCGGATGGAAGGTATGAGTTGGTGAAGAAACTCTTCCGCGCCCGAATGACTGAAGGCGCATCAGTTGAGGCCCACGGGGCTCAAATGATCGCCGATATTGATGAGTTGGCCAATATGGGAATAGTCTTGGAGGCTGAGCTGACTGTGGATTTGATCTTACAATCGCTTCCCGATACTTGGAAACAAATTATAATCAACTATAAGTTGATGGACACGGATGACTCTCTTGGAGAGCTGTTATCCGTCTTGAAGGAGTCTGAAAAAGAACTCCTAAAAGGGGGCAAGCGCGAGGCGCACTATGCATCGACCTCTCAGGGGCCAAAGGCTGGGCTTAAGGCAACTGGAGGGGTGAGGAAGAGGAAACATAAGAACAAGGGTAAAGGCAAGTCGACAAAAGCTTCTGGGAAGCCAAGGAACAAATCTCAAGATGTCTGCCTCAACTGCGGCAAGAAGGGTCACTGGAAACGTGACTGCCGAATGGGCAAGGGACACAAGGAGGATATCAAGGCAGGCAAGGCACCAGCCTCTGGTATGTTTGTTATTGAAATAAATATGACTACTTCTAGTCTTAAAAATTGGATTTTTGATTCTGGTTGTGCTGCTCATATTTGTACTGATTTGCAGGATCTGCAGAATAGCAGGATGCTGGCTTCAGGGGAGGTTGACCTACGAGTCGGAAACGGAACACCAGTTGCTGTTTTGGCTGTAGGGACTTTTGTTTTGGAACTGCCCTCAGGGCATGTACTTAAACTTTTGAACTGTTATTATATACCTAGTTTAACTAGGAATATTATATCTGTATCTTTGTTAACCCAGCATGGGTACACTTTTGTATTTAGAAACACTGGGTGTTATTTATATAAAAATGATGCAGAAATTTGCACTGTTGTTGCAAATAATGGTCTTTATATTTTGAATGTAAATGAATCTCCTAAACACAAAATGACAAACAAAAGGCTCAAAAGGAGTAATCTAAAAGATGAAGCTTACATGTGGCATTGTCGTCTAGGACACATTAACAAGACTCGCATATCCACACTTTCGAAGAGTGGGTACTTGGACGGATTTGATCCTAATTCATATGATGTCTGCGAATCTTGTCTTTTAGGCAAAATGCCTAAATCACCTTTTAGCGGTAAAGGTGAACGTGCCACAGAACTGTTAGCCCTCGTTCATAGTGACGTATGTGGGCCCATGTCTAGCCAGGCTAGAGGTGGATATCGATACTTCGTAACCTTTACGGATGATGCATCACGTTACGGTTATGTGTATCTAATGATGCACAAGTCGGAAACCTTTGAGAAATTCAAAGAGTTTCGACACGAAGTTGAAAAACAAACAGGCAAGAGTATTAAGACATTACGGTCGGACCGTGGTGGCGAATACTTAAGTTATGAGTTTCAAGATTACTTGAAAGAACATGGTATTCTTTCACAGTGGACTCCTCCTGGAACACCGCAATTAAACGGTGTGTCTGAACGGAGAAACCGTACCTTGTTAGACATGGTAAGGTCAATGATGAGTCGCACTGAGCTACCAATATCCTTCTGGGGATACGCATTAAGCAGTGCAATACTTATTTTGAATAAGGTTCCGTCAAAGTCTGTTGAACAGACTCCATACGAGATATGGACAGGAAGGAAACCGGGTTTCTCTTTCCTGAAGATTTGGGGTTGCTGGGCATATGTTAAACGTTTGGAAGGTACCAAATTAGAACCCAAATCAGATAAATGCCTTTTCGTAGGATATCCTAAGGAAACCAAAGGATATTACTTCTATCACCCGCAAGAGAACAAAGTATTTGTTGCTCTACATGCATTTTTCCTTGAAAAGGAATTCTTAGATGCAGTGGTAAGTGGGAGGAAAGTGGAGCTCGATGAAAATCGTGGTGATACTGTTCCTGGCAATGAATCAACGACGGAACATGAACAGACCATCCGGATGAGTCTGTACCACAACCTTCATATACACAAGGACCGCGTAGGTCGGAGAGAGTCAGGACAGTACCTGAGAGGTATGGGTACCTGATCTCGCCTCATGTAGATATTAATCTTATTGAGGATAATGAACCGTCTACGTATGAGGAAGCAATACAAAATATTGATTCCGCTTTATGGCAAGAAGCCATGAAGTCTGAGATGGATTCCATGTATGCCAACCAAGTTTGGACACTAGTTGATGCACCAGAAGGTGTAAAACCTATTGGATGCAGATGGATCTTCAAGAAGAAGACCGACATGGATGGCAACGTGCAAACATACAAAGCTAGGCTTGTAGCAAAGGGGTATCGTCAACAATATGGTGTTGATTATGACGAAACCTTCTCACCCGTTGCCATGATTAAATCCATTCGGATAATGCTTGCAATAGCTGCATATTTCGATTACGAGATATGGCAGATGGACGTTAAAACCGCTTTCCTTAACGGAAACCTTTTGGAGGATGTTTATATGCAACAGCCTGACGGTTTTATCGTACCTAGACTTGCAAACAAGGTTTGTAAGTTAAATCGATCCATTTATGGATTGAAGCAAGCATCACGGTCATGGAATCAGCGTTTTGATGAGATCATAAAAGAATATGATTTCGTACAAAACGATGATGACCCTTGTGTATACAAGAAGGTTAGTGGGAGAGCACTGACTTTTATTGTCCTTTATGTCGACGATGTATTGCTTATAGGCAATGACATTCCCATGCTAACGTCGGTGAAAGCTTGGCTTTCATTAAAATTCTCCATGAAAGATCTGGGAGAAGCAGCCTTTATTCTGGGAATAAAGATCTACCGGGATAGATCTAGAAAGCTGCTTGGACTCTCCCAGAGTACATATATTGACAAAGTGTTGAAGCGATTCAGCATGGATCAATCCAAGAAGGGATTGATGCCAATATTACGTGGTACCTCTCTGTCTAAGGACATGTGTCCTAAGACTCAAGAAGAAAGAGATAACATGAGTCGGATACCGTTCGCCTCGGCAGTCGGATCGATCATGTATGCCATGATATGTACACGACCTGATGTGTCATATGCTTTGAGCATGTGCAGTCGCTATCAGGCCGATCCAGGTGAAGGTCACTGGATGGCAGTTAAGAATATCCTTAAGTATCTTAGACGAACTAAGGATGCTTTTTTAATTTACGGAGAAGGAGAACTTGTGGTATCTGGGTATGCCGATGCAAGTTTCCAAACCAACAAGGACGACTTCAAGTCGTAATCCGGGTACATTTTTTGTTTGAATAACGGAGCAGTGAGCTGGAAATCTTCCAAGCAAGATACTGTTGCCGATTCAACGACAGAAGCGGAGTATATTGCTGCATCGGAAGCAGCAAAGGAGGCAGTTTGGATCCGAAAGTTCCTAATTGGATTAGGAGTAGTTCCGTTAGCAGCTGAGCCCGTTCCATTGTATTGTGACAATAACGGGGCTATAGCACAAGCTAAGGAACCAAGGTCTCATCAACGATCCAAGCATGTTCTTCGGCGTTACCATCTGATTCGGGAGATTATACATCGTGGCGATGTAAAAGTCGAGAAGGTCGCATCAGATAACAACATTGCAGATCCGCTGACGAAAGCTGTTTATCCGCAAGTGTTTGAACGACATATACATAGTTCAGGTATTAGATGCTTGAGTGACTGGCTATAGGCCAAGTGGGAGATTGTTAGACATTATGACCCATAGCGTCACTGTTTTGTAAATGATATTGTATTATTGTACAAAATTAACTATGTGATAATGAAATTGCCTTTTGCCGTTTTGTAATTTATTTACTTTGATATATAAATGGCGAAAGTCCATATGATTAATTCCGTATTGAGATGATATGAGACAGTATCAATACATAAAGGTTTAAATCATTAAATATCCCTAGTCGGAGTATTATCGAGATCGGACATCGATAATGCGGAATAGACTAGTATTGCACTTGTGCATGTTGTGAGGGCACAACGGCATAGTTCTCATATATTTAAGTATAGGATACTTATGCAAGTGCGATAGGAGGTTGTGTTTTACCGATGGTACGGAAAACAGCTTCGCTCTGGATAGACCCCGCGGAATCCCATTGGTAGTATGTCTGCGTGTCTATGGGAGGCCGCATCAGGGTAGGTGTATATGGTCTTAACCTGAGACTTGCATCGCTAGTACTTGCGACAATAGGTAAACTTTGGTTTTGGTGGTTGGGGGACCTTAACTGGTTTGTGTTCACCTCTTCTGGGTTTATCAGAATCGTAGTGCACTGGGTGTGATGTCAAGATGGAAGTGTCACTTCAGACATATGGAGTTGATGATCACGCAGGATACAGAACTAGTGCTCTATAAAAGGTTGCAACCGTCGGGACAATATGACTAGGTCAGTATTGCCCGATTTAAAGAGACTAGTTGCTTGATGTCCGATATATGTTTCGTACGGGGCAGACACATTTCCAGCCCCAGGCCTAACATGTGATCGTCCGATACTGGATCGATGTACGCAATACTACGGTATACTACGCTTGATATAGATCTAATATTCCAATAAGAATATTTCTGGAGAATTGGGTAGGCATGGCGCTTTGCTAGAAGCCAACCTTGTCTTGTCGGTAAAAACGTAGTACGAGGTACGTACGTGTTTGGATTATCCAACGACCGTATTTACTGCCAACATATCCGGAGATCTCTTGGGTCGCTTCCTGAAGATTCACCTATGATGTTTGATTCGAACTTTATTAATCTTGGATTAATAACGGAGAAACTTTATCTTGGATAAAATGCCTTATTAGGAGAGAGAGAGAGATCGATTAATCTGGAATTAATCGATAAAATAATATATTCGATATATTATTAAACGAAATTAGATTTCGACGCGGAATTAAAATCGGATTTTAATTCGGGCAAACGAATTAATTTAGAATTAATTCCTTAGCGAACTGAATAGTAATTTCGCAAGGCGTAATTATTTAATTCACGTCGCGACGGAAATTCGTTAATTTGGAATTAACGAAACCGAGCCCGAAAGTGCTTGCGGACACATTCGTATTTTGAATCGAGTGATATCCGCAAATCACATCGCGATATCTCATTACTTAATACGAATAGATAGTGATGTATCTAGTCACCTTTGAGGGATGATGCATTGTCTCTAATCTCAAAGTATGGTAATGATAGCAAATGATGGATTCATTTTGGAGGGAAAGCCATGCACGGTTTTGGAAGGATTTTTTGCATTAAAAAATTCTTTTGGTATTAGATATCACTTCACTTTTCATTTTCCTTGTTATTCACGTTTTTTGGCATGCAAAGGAAACAAAATCAAAGTGAAACACTCTCCTCTCTTCCTCTCTTGCTCACGCCGTGAGCTGCACCAACAAGGCAGAAAATTGTTTTCTCATTCCCCATTTTGCTAGCACAAGCAAGGAATCAAAGGAGGTGATAGGGAAACCACCTTGGAGCTTGGAATACACAAAGCTTGGAGCTTTCAACTCTTTTCTCCTCTTGGCCGAAACTTCAAGGATCTTGGAGCTTCAACCTTTGTTCATCTTTTCATCAAAAAGCTTTGTAAGTATGATTCCGCCATGCTTCAAGTTTTATATATATTCATTTTGTTGTATTTCATAAGCTTAATCTTTCTTGGGACTAATTATAGTAACCAACACTTAAGTTTTGCGCAAACCATCGGATATTAATACTAGGTCATCATATCCGATTATAGAGACTAGTTACCAGACATCCGACATGTGCTTTGGATGGGGCAGACACTTATCCAGCCCACCCTAGCACGTGACTATCCGATACTGGGCCATATACACAATACTTTTTGTATACTACGCTTGATACAGATCTTAAATATTCTTAGATGGATATTTCCGGAGATTGGGTAACTTGTTGCTTGCTAGAAGCCAACCTTGTCTTGAAATCGGTAAAACTTAGTAATTGGTATCACGTGTTCGGATAGTCCGATGACCGATTTGACTACCAACATATCCGGGGATCTCATGGGTCGCTTCCCAAAGATTCACCGATGACGTATGACTCGCACTTATATTAATCTGGGATAATATGATGAGAGAGAAAATTAATCTGGGATTAATTACAGAATATTTTATCTGGGATAAAATATCAATTTAAAGAGAGAAATGATTAATTTGGAATTAATCGATTAATTAATATATTTGATATATTAAAATAAATTGGATTTCGACGCGGAATTAAATTAGATTTTAATTCGGGCGAGCGAATTAATTTAGAATTAATTCGTTAGCGACGTGAATAGTGATTTGCTAGGCGTAATCATTTAATACGACGCGACTGAAAATTCGTTAATTTGGAATTAGCGAATCTGAGCCCGAGATTAATTTGCGAGCGCATTCGCATTTCGAATTCGAGCGCGCTCTGCAAATCAAGCGTCAAATCATTAGTCACATCAAGCGTCAAATCACTTGTCACTTTGAGTGATGTGACGTGACAACTTGATTGAGTTGACTTGATGTGATGAGTGATTGTGTGTTGTTGGCAATTAAAGCCAATGTGTAGGAAATGAATTTGAATTTCATTTCAAGTGTATACACTTTGGTAATCACCAAATACACAATAAACATTTTTCCCTCCTCTCTCTCTCTTTCGCCTCTTCCTCTTTTCACGCCATTTTCTGTTCTGTTTGGCTGGGCAAAAACAGTGAGCAGTAAAGGGAAGCCAAGTGCGTTTTTGATGCAAAACAAGAGTGCTAGCACACTCCGAGATCAATGCGAAGGTGAATAGGGAAGTCCACCCATGAGCCGGGATTCAAAGATGAAGCTTGGAGCTTCAAATCTTGTTGAAATGGCGGCAAAACAGACCACCAAACTGCTGCAGTGGGCGCACATGACAGTGGGCAGTGCAGAATTTCGTTTTTGGTTGCCTCCTCGTCGCTCAAACGCAAACTCGATCGATGTAAGTATTCCGCAACTTCCGTCTTTGTATTCACTTGTGTATCATGCTTGAGTTTTGATCTTGGGACCTATAGAAACTCCAACATAGTTAGAAGAGAAATACAATGAGAAAGGAGGTAATAGGCTGGACACGCAGGTCCAATTAATAAATTCTAAATTTATTATAACAATTTCCAAAATTGCCCCACTCATCTAATATCCATCTGATATACATTATTCATGCAACGCAACCATGTATTCACACAAGAATGTTATCAATCAATCTAATCCAATTAATTAATCTGATAATTAATGACCATCCAATGTTCAAACAATGATTTGATTTTGCGCCAGTCCAACTCGTTTTGCGAATAAGTACTCAAAGTACGAATTCTTGAATTAAATTAAACTACAACATTAAATCCATTTAATTTGTATTTAATACTAATTCACTATTTAATTCCAAATTAAATATTACACTTTATTAACGAACCTTTACGACTTAAATTCCAAATTTAATCATTACGGGTCTCAAAGCCCGATTAACATCCAATTTAATTTAATTAAAGTCCAATGGGCTTTCAATTAATTTCTTAAGGCATGGACTTTTGGTCAACTTAGGTCAAACCCAAAGACTAAAGTCCATTTAAAGGAATCACCCTTATATGCCTAGAAACCAATTTAGGCCCATTAGGCCCAATTAAAGTTAAAAATTAAAGTCCATTAGTCGCATTTGGACTTTATGGAAATGGTTTTCGGCCCAATTGGATCTAATCAATTTTCCAAAACCAATCTTGGTACAACCAAGCCCAATTAGCCCAATAACAACTTTTAAGCCCAAATCCAATTTAAGCCCAAATAATTAAATTCCAAAATTCCAATTTCACAATTTAATTACTCAAAGTGTATTGCAATAATTAATAACTAAATCAATATTTCCAAAACACCAATTAGCCTAATTAATCATGCTCATTAACATTAAAACATGTCCAACACATTTTAATATAAATCAAACCCATTTTCATGCATACTAGTCTCGGAATTCATGGGGTAATTTATGTCCGATTTGTTTTAAATCCAATTAAATCCACAATCAACATTAATCAATATTCCCAATCGTTTCAAGTCATCCAATGATCAACGAAACAAAAATCCAAGACATTTAGGGTTCATCTAGTTTCGGCCAAGCCTCAACAAATTGGGGAAAATTGTTCCAAACCAATTTTCATGAAATTGATCCAATCATACTTTAATTCAACATCATTTAAGCACACTTAATCATCCAATTTCATCAAATCATGCTCAAACATATTTTACCGAATTTTAACTGTAAATCAAATTTCATGCTTTTACTCACTTTGATAACATTGTTGGCGAATTCTACGGTCCTGAGGATCTATTATCAAGCATAAAACAACATATGAATACACGAGGAAGTTACAGAATACTTACATCGATCGGTTGAGCGATGCGACGAAGAACAAAACTTCAAGCTTCTCTCCTCCAAGGCTCGGCAGTGAGAAGTTTCTGTCCTCTAAGATTTCGGCCATCTCCAAGCTCCAATCTTTTGGGTGGTGATTCCAAGCTCACGAGTTGGTTTCCCTATCACCTTCGCAAGACCCCGAATGTGTGCTAGCACTTGGTGATTTTTGCCACAAAAATCATCCATGCACTCCTCTTGGTTCACGGTGAAACCAGTGAGTTTGAGGAAGAAATCAGCCTCTTTGGGCGAGAGAGAGATGAGAGGAAAGAGAGAGTGTTTTGTTGATTATTAGATTTCTAAAATCCAAAAATACATATACCAAAATTTTGGTATTAGCCTTTCAAAAAAGGTCAACCTAATATTGGAGCCAAAAGGCATTTAATGCCATCCACCAACTCACATCAGTCACAAGTGACATGTTGTCAATCACTCAAAGTGACTAGACATCACATCAATCAAAGTGACTAATGATTTGACGCTTGATGTGACTTGCGTGCCGCACTCAAATTCGAAATGCGAATGCACTCGCAAACACTCCCGGGCTCGGGTTCGCTAATTCCAAATTAACGAATTTTCCGTTGCGACGCAATTAAATAATTATGCCTAGCAAAATTACTATTCACATCGCTAACGAATTAATTCTAAATTAACTCGTTCGCCCGAATTAAAATCTAATTTTAATTTCGCGTCGAAATCCAATTTCGTATAATATATCGAATATATTATTTTTTAATCGATTAATTCCAATTAATCGTTTTTCTCTCTTTAAATGATATTTTATCCCAGATAAAATATCTCCGTAATTAACCCCAAATTAATTTTCTCTCATTTATTTAATCCCAAATTAATAAAGTGCGAGTCATACGTCATCAGTGAATCTTCGAGAAGCGACCCATGAGATCCCCGGATATGTTGGCAGTAAATTCGGTCGTCGGACTATCCGAACACGTTAGTACATAATACTACGTTTTTACCGATTTACAAGACAAGGTTGGCTTCTAGCAAAGCGCCATGCCTACCCAATTCTCCAGAAACATGCTTACAGGAATAAGCGATCTATGTCAGGCGTAGTATACGTAGAATTGCGTATTTCGATCCAGTATCGGATGTCACGTGCTAGGCCTGGGGCTAGAAATGTGTCTGCCTCGTATGAAGCACATATCGGATCTCTAGTAACTAGCCTCTATAATTGGAAAAACATGACTTAGTCATTTTATCCCGATGACTGCACTACATAAGAGAACCAGTTCCGTATCCTACGTGACCATCATCTCCACTATGACTGGAGTGATACTTCCGTCCTAACATCACACCCAATACACTACGATTTTCAATATACCCAGCAGAGGCGTACACAGAACCTGTTAAAGCCCTGGACGACCTAAAACTAAAGTACATTTATTGTCGCAAGTATTAGCAGTGCAAGTCTCAAGTTAAGACCAAATACACCTACCCTGATTTCGGACTTCCATAGACACATAGTCATACTACCAATGGAATTCCGAGGGGTCTATCCAGAGCGAAGCTGTTTTCCGTACCATCGGTAAAACACAACCTCCTACTACACTTGCATAAGTATCCTATACCCAAATATATGAGAACTATGCCGTTATGCCCTCACAACGCGCACAAGTGTAATACTAGTCTATTCTGCATTATCGATGTCCAATCTCGATAATACTACGAATAGGCATATTTAATGATTAAACCTTTGTGGATTGATACTGTCTCATGTCGTATCAATCCAGGAACTAATCATATGGACCTCCTATCATTTTTACATCTTGGTGATCTAATCACAAATGATAAGAGAACAATTTCCTTTGTCACATAGTTAATTTGTACAACAACACCATGATCTGTACAAATAGTGACGCTATGGGTCATAACTGTCCAACAATAGGTGTATTTGGTCTTAACTTGAGACATGCACCGCTAATACTTGCGACAATCAATGTACTTTGGTTTTGGTCATCCAAGGCTTTAACAGGTTCTGTGTACGCCTCTCCTGAGTATATTGAGAATCGTAGTGTATTGGGTGTGATGTCAAGACAGAAGTATCACTCCAGTCATAGTGGAGATGATGGTCACGTAGGATACGGGACTAGTTCTCTTATATGCTGCAGCTATCGGGATATTATGTCTAGGTCATGTATATCCGATTATAGAGACTAGTTACTAGAGATCCGATATGTGCTTCGTACGGGGAAGAAACAATTCCAGCCACAGGCCTTGCACGTGACATCTGATACTGGATCGAAATACGTAATACTACATATACTACGCCTGATATAGATCACTATATTCCTATAAGGATATTTCTGGAGAATTGGGTAGGCATGGCGCTTTGCTAGAAGCCAACCTTGTCTTGTAAATCGGTACAAACGTAGTACTAGGTACGTACTTGTTCGGATTGTCCGACGACCGTATTTACTGCCAACATATCCGGGGATCTCATGGGTCCACTTCCTGAAGATTCACCGATGACGTATGACTCGCACTTTATTAATCTGGATTAATTAGATAAGAGAGAAAATTAATCTGGGATTAATTGCGGAGATATTTTATCTGGGATAAAATATCAATTAAAGAGAGATAACGATTAATTTGGAATTAATCGATAAAATAATATATTCGATATATTATACGAAATTGGATTTCGACGCGGAATTAAAATTAGATTTTAATTCGGGCGAACGAGTTAATTTAGAATTAATTCGTTAGCGATGTGAATAGTGATTTCGCTAGGCATAATCATTTAATTTCATCGCAATGGATAATTCGTTAATTTGGAATTAGCGAACCCGAGCCCGGGAGTGTTTGCGAGCGTATTCGCATTTCAAATTCGAGTGCGGCATGCATGTCACATCAAGCGTCAAATCGCTAGTCACATCAAGCGTCAAATCATTAGTCACTTTCAGTGATGTGACAACTTGTCACTTGATTGATTGAGTGATGTGAATAGTTGATAGGAGTGGTTGTTGGATTTAATTACTTTGACTTTTGGAAATTCAAAATATATGTTATATGTTGAATTGATTTTGGAAATCAATTAATCTAATACAAACTACTCTCATTCTCTCTCTTTCCTTATGGCTCACGTTTTTGGAGCCAAAAACCTCTCCTCTCTCACACTGTCTAGGACCAGTTTTTTTTTCCTCTTCTTTTTTCTTGTTTCTTTCTTTCTGCCGTGATGGAAGGAGAAGAAGCTAAGTGATTTTTGTGGCAAAAATCACCAAGTGCTAGCACACATCAGTGTCTTGCGAAGGTGATAGGGAAACCCCCTGTGCGCTTGGAATACCATTTGAGAAGCTTGAGCTTCATGGATCACCATGGCCGAATTTGGAGGAGCTCAATTTCAGCCACTGCCAAGACACACCTTGGAGGACTTAAAGAATTTTTTTTCTTCACCGCATCCCTCAACCGATCGATGTAAGTATTCCGCAACTTCCTCGATGTATTCGCATGTTGTTTCTTGCTTGTTATTCGATCCTCGAGACTTAGAGATGTTGGTTTCTATAATATGTCCCAAGAAAAGATTAAGCATATAAGAAATACAACAAAGAATATATATAAACATGAAGTATGGCGGAATCATACTTACAATGTTATGTTGATGAAGAAAAATCAAACCAAATGGAAGCTCCAAGGTTGGGATATTCGGCCAAGGAAGACAAGAAGTAGGAAGCTCCAAGCTTTGTGTATTCCTTGCTCTATGATGGTTTCCCTATCACCTCTTTTGATCCTTGATGGTGCTAGCATTGCATGTGAGAAGATGTTCCAACAACAAGCTTTCTTCAAGCTTTTGGCAACCAAAATGAAGAAGATGAAGACCAAAACTGCATGCAGTTTTCGGTCATCAAAGAGGAGAAGAGAGAATTTTTCTTTTTGTTCTTATTGATTTTTGATACCAAAAATCAATTTATATTTATGCCATAATATTTATTA
>SKCR01012112.1:0-31602 GCA_019454045.1 Zanthoxylum bungeanum
ATTCTTTTTACCATTGTTTGAAAATTTGGAACAGGTATTACAAAGGTGCGAAGATACAAACCTGGTACTCAATTGGGAGAAATGCCATTTCATGGTACATGAAGGCATTGTTCTTGGACACCGGATCTCACAAAAGGGAATCGAGTAGACAAAGAAAAGATCGAGACAATTGAGAAACTACCTCCACCAACATCTGTAAAAGGGATTCGAAGTTTTCTTGGACATGCAGGTTTTTACAGGAGATTTATCAAAGACTTTTCCAAGATTGCCAAACCTCTTTGCAATCTTCTGGAAAAAGATGTGCCTTTCAACTTCACCAAAGAATGCCAGGAAGCTTTGAAATCTTAAAACAGAAGCTGATTTCTGCCCCCATCATTGTAGCACCAGATTGGACCCTTCCATTCGAGGTAATGTGTGATGCTAGTGATTTTGATGTAGGTGCAGTTTTGGGACAACGCAAAGCAAAGATTTTCCACACCATTTACTACTCCAGCAGAACTCTGAATGAAGCTCAACTCAACTACACAACCACTGAAAGGAGTTGCTAGCAGTTGTGTACGCTTTTGACAAATTTCCGCTCCTATCTGCTGGGTCCCAAAGTGGTGGTCTACACAGATCATTCAGCAATCAAATATCTGATCACAAAGAAGATGCCAAACCCAGATTGATCCGTTGGATACTTCTTTTGCAAGAATTCGACGTGGAGATTCGAGAACAGAAAAGGAACAGAAAACCAGGTGGCAGATCACTTATCAGGCTCGAGAATGGAGAAACAAGCTGGACAAATGACTGACAATCAAAGAAACTTTTCCAGATGAACAACTGTTTCCATAAAACAACAGGAATTCCCTTGGTATGCTGACTATGTCAACTACATTGTGTCAGGAAAATGGCCGTTGGAATGGACAACCCAGCAACGGAAGAAATTCTTCAAAGAAGTCAAGCATATGTCGGGATGAACCATACCTGTTTAAACGCTGTGCTGATCAATTATTGAGCGGTGTGTTCCACAGGAGGAGGTCAACAGTGTTTTGCAACACTGTCATTCATCACCATACGACGGACACTTCAGTGGAAACAAAACTGCAGCCAAAGTCCTTCAATCAGGTTTGTTCTGGCCCACACTTTTTAAAGATGCTTATCTTTTTGCTTTTCAATGTGACAGGTGCCAGAGAACAGGGAATATTTCAAGAAGAAATGAAGGACCGTTGCAAAACTTCTCGAAGTGGAGATATTCGATGTAGGGGTATTGATTTCATGGGACCCTTTGTTCCATCATTTGGAAACCTGTACATCCTGGTTGCTGTAGACTACGTCTCCAAATGGGTTGAGGCAATCGCACTACCATCCAATGATTCCAAAGTGGTGATCAAATTCCTGAAAAAGAACATTTTCACTCGGTTTGAACACCTCGAGCCATCATCAGCGATGGTGGATCTCATTTCTGCAACAAGTACTTCGATGCACTCCTATCCAAATACGGAGTTACTCACAAGTTGCCACTGCTTACCATCCACAGTCAAATGGACAGGTTTAGGTTTCAAACAGGGAGATCAAGAGAATCCTAGAAAGGACCGTTGGATCACAAGGAGGGACTGGTCTAAAAAATTGGATGATGCATTATGGGCCTACCGAACAGCTTACAAGACACCCATTGGTATGTCTCCATATCAATTGGTGTTTGGGAAAACATGCCATCTGCCAGTTGAGCTTGAACACAAGGCGTATTGGGCACTGAAGAAGTTGAATCTTGACTCACAAGCTGCAGGAGAGAAAAGACTTCACCAACTCAATGAATTGGAGGAATTTCGCCTACAGGCTTATGACAATGCCAAATTATACAAAGAAAAGACCAAAAAATGGCATGACCGAAAAATAGTGCACAGACAGTTGGAACCAAGACAGCAGGTGTTGTTGTACAACTCGAGATTGAAACTTTTCCCTGGAAAGTTGAAATCTAGGTGGTCCGGACCATTTGTGATCACTCAGGTTTTACCATATGGAGCCGTTGAGTTATTGGATCCCAATACCAACAACACATTCAAAGTTAACAGTCAGCGTGTCAAGCACTACTGGGGAGAATCATTTGAGCGACAAAAGAAAGTGTCACACTTTCAGATCCAGCATAAACATTCAAGATTCACGTCTAGCTGACGACTTTAAACTTAGCTCTCGCAGGGAGGCAACCCATGCAATTTTTGTATATATTGTGATTTGGTGTGATTTAATTTTGTGTGTTTAGTTTTTGCAGATTAAGTTATTTCAAGATGGACGAAGCTCTCTCAAATCTTCACAAGCAATTTCCTTATCTCCCTCAAAAATCTCTGATGAAAATCTATAAAGCTCGCTTGGAACGGATGAGGTTACTGACAATCTATGGTGTTCCCAATGACATTCGTTGGGTAATTGAAGCACGAGTCTGATTGGCAGGTGAGTCTTCTGACTCTTTTATTTCACACTTGCCTGGTTTCGGAAGAAGCACCTATGCAAAGAAACGAAGAGCTAAGCAATGGGTGTTTGTTACAAATGTGCACGTTGGAATTGCAACACTCGTTGTCGTTCTTTAGGAATGGTGTCTGTTAATCGCGAAGACAAAATTAAATTCATTAGGGATGGCTTGAGTAAGGAGTCTTTAGATGATATATCTTCGACTCTTGAGACGCATCCCAGTGGATATGTTCACATAGACTTTCGCAGATTACATACACAATTTCAAAAATAAAGACAACAGTTAAGTCTTGGGAATCTGACTAAAAAAGACCCTGTTTGCCAATTTATAAGAAAATGGATGGGAAGCTTGTCCCTGACGCATAGACGTTAATCAAGCTGTAAATTTTTGTACATATTATATCTCTTTGTCTTTTCCTAATAATATTGATTTGTTTTGTTGTTTTCTTTTGTTTTCTCCGACAGGATCCAGATCTTGTTGACTATCATAATCTATTTTACTTTTTTGCTACTAATCGTCCTTTGGAAGATACTGCTGCTATTTTTACTCACCCTTTTCAGGTACTATAAATTCAGCTCATCATTGCACCTTTGAAGTCATCCAGAGTTGAGAAAGAAAAACATAAAAAATGGAAGCCACTTCAAGAAGAAGAGTTGAAAACATCTGTGTGTTTTGCGGTAGTACTGTTGGTACTAAACCACAATACATAGAAGCAGCACAGGAATTGGGTCGAGTTTTAGCTGCAAGGAATATGCACTTAATATATGGTGGAGGAAATCTCGGACTTATGGGGATCGTTTCAAAGGCTGTACAGGAAGGAGGCAGTCATGTTTTGGGAATAATCCCAAAACCCTTGGCAGAGGCAAATCTTATTGGATCATCAAACGGAGAGGAACTGATCGTATCAGGTATGTCTGAACGTTTGGTAGAAATGATTAACCGTGCTGATGCTTTTATTGCTTTGCCAGGTGGCTTAGGTACATTGGAGGAATTTTTTATAGTTCTATCTTGGGCGAACCTGAACATACACCAGAAACCGCTTGGACTGCTTAACGTTGATGGATTTTATGATTTTCTTTGTGTGTTTCTTGATGATGCTCGGAGAAATGGGTTCGTTCAAAACCTATGAAAGAACTCCTCTTCACTGCCAGACTTGCTCCGGATCTAAGACCAACTCATAGCCTATGAACCACAAGTTGACCCTATCATTTCGAAGATAAATTGGTCTGAGGACGATCGTGGTAAGAGGCGTCGTGTTAATCTGGATCTTAACCTTTAATTTCCTGTAGATTTCAGCTAACCAGGTACAACCTTCTAACTCTCCTTTTACTGTTTAAGACATTGGGGACAATGTCTCATTTAGGTTTGGGGGAGGGAATTAGTTGATTAGTACCTTGTTTTTAGTGTGTGTGTTGTTTTTATTTTTAGTTCAAAAATTTTCGAAAAATACAAAAAAATTGAAAAATTTTCAAAAAAAATTACAAAAATATTTTGCATTTTTGTGTTTTGACTAAAAGGTGAAATTGGTAAGAGATAGCCGAGTAAGGAGTGTTTCCACTCTTGAGACGTATCTCAAACCATTTATTTCAAAACAAGTTAATTTTTGTTTATTTCATTTTAAATTATTTAATTCATAAATTCTCCTTAACACTGACTAAAATGGATCTTCTTATGCTCAGTTGGCAGGTATTATCAACATACATGGAACATACGGTCATGAGCTAAAATTGAAAAGTTGTAATATTCAGTACTATAGTTTAATTGGAGGAAACATCTCAAAAAGTGATGGAGTAAAAAAAATAAAAAATAAAAATTTCTGATTTACAAAAATAAAGTATCTAAGATCCGGGTTATTAAGTCTGTAAGGGTGTTTTAACACCTAGTGCCCTAAAACCAACTGGTTTGGGAGTCACTGGCCCAAAGCTCGTTACATGGATCAAAGATGCTGCAAAAATATATATATCTGAAGTCTGGGTAATTAAGTCCGTAGGGGTGTCTTAACACCTGGTGCCCTAAAGCCAACTGGTTTGGGAGCCACCGACCCAAAGCTCGCTACATAGACGGAAGGTATTGTATATAAATAAAAAATAGAGAAAAATCAAAGAAAAAATCAGAAAAACCACCAAATTATTCCATTGCTACAAAAAGGTGTGAAATCTGATAGAACTTTAGGACAAAAATATTACTCTCTTATCAACTGCACTTATGACTGTTGTGGGAAAAATGAGTTGATTATATTTTGTTGGCTGTGTATATGGGAATGATAAAAATAATCGGAGAATTTACTTATTCGGTAATTTAGAAAGAAACAAAACAACTAGTAACTTGGAGTAGATTTTCACCTGATTAATCACTAACTTTCTTTATTCTCTTTTCGCTTGTCTTTTTTCTTTTGTGTGCATTAGTTTTACTAACTTTTTACTTTTGTAAAATGTTTGTAGGTATCATTATTGTAAACCCTCACGAGACTACAACTCGTCCACTAGGGACACCTAGGGGTTTAAAGGCTTGTTGCAATGCTAAATGCAACCGTGATCCCTACGAAAGTGGCTTAGTTAAATTTTATTTTCATGTTATTTTATTTTTTGTTTTGCTCGAGGACTAGCAAAATGTTAGGTTTGGGGGTGTGATGAGTGGTATTTATATCACTATTTCTCACTCATTTAACCTAATGTTTTGTATTGTTTCTCGAGTTTTATGAACGTTTTGATGTGTTTTGTTGTTATTTTGCAGATAAATAAGTTTGGAAAGCACTGGAGGCAATTTGAGGCAAAACCGGACAAAAATGCGTCAACAGGAATATTTTCGTCTCTTGCGCGTCGCGACGCTGGATCACTACGCGCTGCGACGCCAAGCATGCGCCGGATCTGCTATCATGCACCGGGTCCACAAATCAGAATTTGAGAAAAGTTTGACTTTGCTAAAATGCGCCGTGACACGTGTCACCATCACAGCCGATCTGCTAACGTGCGCCTGCCACGTGTCATCATCCTACGGTGCCGACAATCATCATCTATGCTATCTTGCGCCTTGACACGTGTCGACATCGCAACGGACTTGCTAAAATGCGCCGCTACCACGTGTCACGATCTGACGCTGCCGACAGTCGCACCTCAGAGTGACGTAAGCAATGACGTCATGAACAGTGCCACGTCATCGGATAAGATCTGAGCCGGTGAATCAGCAAGTGACACGTGTCACTGTAGCGGGCGTCGAGACGCGCCTTTAGAGTCGCGACGCCCAGACCCCATCCGCGCCTATAAATAGCGCTCGAGATTTCCGTTTTTGTTGTACCATTTCCTCCCACTTTTTTGATGTAGTTAGGGAGTTCTTCTCTCTCTAAGTTTCTTTTAATAAAGTTTTGTAATTTTTAATTAAGTTCTGTAATAATAATAATTTACTTTCTTTATTTTACAGATTTTACTACTCATTATGAGGAGGTAACTTCCCTCTGCTTGGGTAAAAGGTAATTCTTTTACTATTGCTTCTTAGATTATTCTCCCATAATTATAATATATTCAAAGTTTTAAATTGACTTAATCAGGATACCGCCAGATTGGTCGGTGGGTAATAAAATTCATATTCCACCTATATGGCTGGTTTATATTAAAATGATTCCGCCTTTATGGCTGGTTGTTTTTAACTGATTAAATCAAAATACCGCCTATATGGCTGGTTGGTAATGTTTTGCAAAGCTTATATTATATTATGGGAGAAATCAAATTAGTATATAGTAGAAGTAATTCCTTTTACCTTAGCAATTTTATTTTAATTCACTTTCAGCATTTATTTTACCGCATTTACCTTATGAAATTTTATTTTAAATCTTTTAAGTTTTTAGCCCTAGTTATGTGTCGTAGTTAAGTTAGTTATCTAGGTTGTGATGAATTTCAATTAAACCGGTTTATAAGGGTTAGATTATAGTTTGGGTAATTTAAAGATTTATTTATTGAGTCTTAACCTTAAAGCCTTTTTATTAACTGGCCATTAACAAAATTGATTAGGAAAACATAAAATAAACTAGACATAGGGATTTTAAGTTTAAGACCTTAGACTCAATAGCCCACGATCTTCCTTGAGGATAGATAACCCTTTAATAGATTTCCTTACAGGATAGGAATATACCTGTCGGGCGGGGGTAGCCATAATTGGAACTTGAACTTAATGAATCTAGGTAATTTGGTTGACATAGACATATGGTTCAATTGGGTTATACTAGGTATTTGTAATTGACCATCGGAAGAGGCTTTTACATAAGTTAGTGTTCCTGGTTAATAAATTGATATATTACCCAACTATAAGATAACTACTTCATCTTTTAAATAATATTGAAATAAATCACAACCCTGGATAGTTTTTAATATTGAATTTCCTTAAAATCTACTTTAAAACAATTTTACTTACTTGTCTTTAAATTTAGAATCGTCGCCATTTCAAATCAATCAAACAATTTGTTAGATACCAGTAAACAGTTAACCTCATAAAAATTAATAAGATAAGGTTTTAAGTCCTCGTGGGATCGATACTTTTTATACTACTTGAACGATACATACGCTTGCGTTATACGTGTGTGTTTACGCCGGTCAGCTGGGTGTGAGATGCTTCGATTTCTGGGATTTATTCCCAAAATGAGTTGAGTTGATGGCGAGGTGCTTTGACCCTGGGATTTGTTCCTGAACCATGCTGGGTGTGAGATGCTTCGATCTCTGGGATTTATTCCCGTACTGAGTTGAGTTGATGGTGAGGTGATTCGACCCTTGTGATTTATTCCCGAACTATGCTGGGTGTGAGATGCTTAGATCTCTGCGATTTATTCCCGAAATAAGTTGAGTTGATGGCGAGGTGCTTCGACCCCTGGGATTTATTCCCAAACCATGCTGGGTGTGAGATGATTTGATCTTTGGGATTTATTCCCGAACTGAGTTGAGTTGATGGTGAGGTGCTTCGACCATTGGGATTTGTTCCCGAACCATGCTTGGAGTGAGATGCTTCGATCTATGAGGCGCTTTGACCTCTGGGATTTATTCCTGAACTGACGGTGAGGTGTTTCGACCCCTGGACTTCATTCTCGAACCGTGCTGGGTGTGAGATGTTTTGATCTCTAAGGTGTTTCAACCTCTGGGATTTATTCCCGAACTAACGGCGAGGTGCTTCGACCCCTGGTCTTCATTCCCGAACCGTGATAGGTGTGAGATGCTTCGATCTCTGAGGCTCTTTGACCTCAGGGATTTATTCCCGAACTGACGATGATGTGCTTCAACCTCTGGGCTTCATTCCCGATCGTGTTGGGTGTGAGATGCTTCGATCTCTGGGATTTATTCCCGAACTGAGTTGAGTTGATGGTGAGGTACTTCGACCAGTGGATTTGTTCCCGAACCATGCTGGGTGTGAGATGCTTCGATCTCTGGGATTTATTCCCGAACTGAGTTGAGTTGATGGCAAGGTGCTTCGACCCTTGGGATTTATTCCCGAACTATGTTGGGTGTGAGATGCTTCGATCTCTGGGATTTATTCTCGAACTGAGTTGAGTTGATGGCGAGGTGCTTCGACCCCTGGATTTATTCCCGAACCATGCTGGGTGTGAGATGCTTCGATCTCTGGGATTTATTCCCTAACTGAGTTGAGTTGATGGTGAGGTGCTTCGACCCCTGGGATTTGTTCCCGAACCATGCTGGGTGTTAGATGCTTCGATCACGAGGTGTTTCTACCTCTGGATTCATTCCCGAACTGAATGGGTGATGGAATTTTGGTCCATCTGCGTGACTCTTCGATCCACTAGAGAGTTTTTTCTATGATGATGAGGTATTCGACCTCTGGGATTCATTCCTAAACTGTTGATAATGTGGGCCTCGATCCTGAGATTCATTCCCAAAACTGTTGATAATGTGGGCCTCGACCCTAGGATTCATTCCTGAAATGTCGAACTGATGGTGGTGAGGCACTTCGATCCACGATCCATCCTCATTCTCGATGCTCTTTGCTCATCCTCATTCCCAAGGTTATTCTCCATTCTCAGAGTTCTTCGTCCTCGTCGCTTTTTCTTCAAAGCCTGTGAATACAAAACAAAAATTATGCGTATGCGACATGTGTGCATGTATGCATGGATGCATCCCTATTCCGATGGGGTTTCTTTGTCCTATTGGCTTGGTGTCATCCTTGGTTAGGCCTTCCTTGCGCTCTTTTGTGCCCTTTGAATATAAAAGTCTTTGGTCGCCCAATTGGCCTGCTTACAGTTTCCTTCTGTCAATTCTCCTCTGGTGATTGCTCAGTTCTCTTTATATTGCAGGTTCGTCCTATCTTTTGCCTAAGCCGTCCTTTCAGATTTTCAACTTAGCAGATTGCTCTATCTTGCCTGAGTCGCCTTTTCGGGTTTTCAACTCAACGAACTAATTTTTTTTTTTAAATCTGTCCTCATTCTCGAGGCTCTTTGCTCGTCCTCATTGCCGAGGTCGTTCTCCATTTTTGGAGTTGCTCGTCCTCATTCCTGAGGTTCCTCTCCATTCTTGGAGTTTTTCTCCTAGATCTCCTGACCTTCGTCCAGCATCTAACAAACAAAAGACATGATTTGTAATTACTTGACTCTAATCTTTCCCGGTTAGCTAGGATTTATGCAATCTATGAACATCTTGAACATTTGTTTCAATAAAGGCGTTTGCATTACTTCTTGGTACATATGTAGGAAATAATGAACTGTATTACAAGGATACCTCTGTCTCTAACTGTTCCTTACAGATTTTACAATTAACATTTTTCTTGCTCACTCATGCTCTATATTTTGCTTGGGCTGTCCTTTGCAGATTTTCAGCCCAACGAGCTTTTTTTTTTTTGTTTTTTTAATGCAATGTATTATTTCAGCATGTCCACGTTGATGGGCTCGGCAAACTCGTTCCCTTCCAAATCTGACAGTCTCACTGATCCATTCTCCATCACCCTTTTGACAAGGTAGGGCCCTTCCTAATTGGGCCTGAACTTTCCCATTGGGTCCATTATTAGTGGCTTCGACTACTTGAGCAATAAATCACATTCTCTGATCTTGGTGGGACGCATCTTTTTCTTCGACTGCAAATACTTTAGGGGATTCTCATTTGCTACCACTTGTATCTTATAAGATTGGAAGTAATGACGCAACTTTCGGGAAGCCAATATCACCGCCAAATAGATTTTTCCACTTCTTGATAGCGGTTTTCATACAGAAACATCTTCTTACTAAGATAGTAGACTACATGTTCCACCCATGTCTCATCTGCATGTACCATCATCGCCCCCGGCACTTCGGGTTCTATGGCCAAATACAACACCAAGGGTTTGCCCGGCCTTGGAGGTTTCAAGACGGGCAGTTTAACCAAGTATTCTTTGATTTTGTCAA
This sequence comes from Zanthoxylum bungeanum, assembly GCA_019454045.1. Classification (NCBI taxonomy): domain Eukaryota; kingdom Viridiplantae; phylum Streptophyta; class Magnoliopsida; order Sapindales; family Rutaceae; genus Zanthoxylum; species Zanthoxylum bungeanum. The sequence goes on from SKCR01012112.1 coordinate 9,816, forward strand.
AAGCTTCTTGACATTGCCTATTCCACTCCATAGGCTGGTCCTTCCTCAATAGCTTGAAGATGGGCTCACATACTAATGTTAGCTTGGCAATGAATCGGCTGATATACTAGATTTTCCTGAGAAAAGCTCTAACTTCCTTTTTCTGTCTTCGGTGCAGGCATCTCAATAGTTGTTCCGCCCCTTTTTTGAGGGTCCACTTCTATCTTTCCCATTCCTACCGTATGCCATAACAACTTTCCTAATGTTACACACACTTCTTGAGGTTGTACTTATCGACTCTCTGAAGGAATTTCTCCAGCGCTTCTATATGTCCGGCCCTCGTCTCTGACTTAACCATCATTTCATCCACGTATACGTCAATCTCCTTATGCATCTAGTCATGGAAAAATGTAGTGGCTATTCGTTGATAAGTGGCTCCCGCATTCTTAAGTCCAAACGACATCACTTTGTAACAATATGTACCTCACTCAGTGACGAAGGCAGTCTTATGCTTGTCTTCTTCGGCCATGAAGACCTAGTTATATCCTGATAATCCATCCGCGAATGATTACATAGCATATAGAGCCACGATATCAACCAATACGTCTATATGAGGTAGGGGAAAATCATCTTTTGGGCAAGCTTTGTTGAGGTCCCCATAATCCACGCACATTCTGACCTTTCCATCCTTCTTCGGCACCGACACAATGTTGGCTAGCCACTCGGGGTACATCACCACCTCTAAGAACCCCACATTTATCTACTTCTTGACTTTCTCTCTAACCTTTTCAGCTCATTATGGCCTCATTCTTCGGAGCTTCTATTTTACTGGTCTCATGTTCGGATAAGTTGGTATCATGTGCTGGGCAATACCCTTGTCCACTTCGGGCATGTCTTTATAGGACCAGGCGAATACATTTACATATTTTATTAATATTCTCTCTAATTCTTTTCACTCATCAGAGGTAACCTCACTTGCAATTGAAATTTCCTTGGGTTTTCACATGTACCAAGATTAAATGCATTTGTCTTTGTTGAGTTAATGTCAAATATGCTCATGTCATGCATGTTATGATGTAGACTAACAGGAAAAGACTCGAACAAGTAAGCAAAATCAATGTCTTTATGATTTATAAATGCAGGATTACAATCAAATAAGTCAGGAAAATAAAAATATTCGTAATTTGCAGTCTTGTCTTCTTCCGTCTTCTTGCTTTCTTCGAGCATCTGATTCTCCAACTGCAGTATTTCTTTTTCCCATTTATCTTCCTCTTTTGTCACTGTTCGAGAAGTTTTCCCAGAAATATCTTTCATGCTCTGTTTAATCTTCACTGCTGCTATCCCATATCCCCATGCAAGAAGCTTGGTGGTTAAAAATTTGGAGGATAAAGCTTTTGGGCAGGCCGGAGTTGATCATGTAGGTGGGTGGTGGAACATAGTGGTAGTTAGGTAGATGGTTTCTGTGTGTGTTGGGTTGTTCTATTTCTAGGTCGGGTATCTCATGGGTGTCAATGAGGTTTTGGATCTCATGCCTAAGGCGGGTGCAGTTGTCAGTTTTATGGCCTTTTTGCTGATGGAAGTGACATTATAGGTTTAGGTCGAAGTAGTGTGGCACATGGTTTGGAAGTGCTCTAGGGTCTAAGGGTTTTAGGAGTCCCTACCTCTTCAGTTTTTCAAACACCTTAGACAAAGGTCTACAAGTATTAGAGAATCACATGTTTCTGATGGCAGCGAACTCAGTAGGAGCGGGCTTGGCCCCTGAAGGCCCCCCCAATGGTCTTTCTGTTCTGGCAGTAAAACTTTATGTTCTCAGCTTCCTCTTCCTCGATATCCATGACAGTTTCTCTTAACTATCGAAAGTCACTAATCATGGAGGTCATCCTCCTCAGCTTGTTATAAATGGAGGGTTTGGTGCCCTTAATGATCATCTTAATCTGGTCATTCTCTAAGGGCCGTGTCTACATCTTCAAGAGTTGGCTTCTCCAGCGATCCACATAATCTTTGAAGGTATCTTCTAGCTTCTGTTTGGTGTTTTCTAGGTCACGGAGCGACAAGTCTATCTCCATGTCCGTGACATATTGGCTCAGAAAGGACTCCACTAATGCCCTCCACTCATCCCTAGTTTTTCTCTCCAGGCCATAATACCATACTACAGGTGCCTCTTCCAATGACATCACAAACATCTTCTGCTCTGGCGCTTCGACAAACCTACTGAACTCATCACTGAAACATATTGTCGGAGATGGACCCTAGGATCTCTGTTTCCATTGAACTTGGCCATGTCAGGCATTTTAAACTGGGGAGGCAGCTGTTCTTCAAAAGTCATCGCATTATAGTCCAATAGATCTTTATGTTTTCCCTTCATCTTGCGGGTAACTGACTCTACTTGTTCTCTGAGTTTCTGTAACTCCGCCTGAGGCCCAGCTATCCTTCTCGCGGCATACTTAGTCATGTCATCATCAAGAATAGGGATTTCTTCATTCACCCTATTGGGGGCTCCTCATGCCTTCCATCCTCGTTATTTTATGTTCCCACTGTGCAGGGTACTGTCAGATTGGCCACAGCATTGGTCAAAGCTTTTAGTTTCTCAGTAATTCTGGTGATGTTGGACTCCAATTGATCCATACGAGAATCTTCACTGCCTGACGCATCCATTTTTGCTAACCTCTTCTTGACAAGTCTTCCTTCTTCTCTAACCCAACGAATATCTATGATGGCTATTAAGACAAGGGGTCAGCATGATGCGTGTATGCATGCGATGCATGAGATGCATGTGGTTATCAAAATAGCATATACCCTTCTGACCTTATTCCTCCCACACTCGTGGTAAGTCCATTTCTACCCTAGGTATGGCTCATTTTAGTACCAATGTGGGGTACACAAAATTGTGCTCTCCTACGCTACATGGGTGAATCTTGGCTACCTCAGTCCCTTTTCATCAGTAAAAGACAAAGACCGCCCATTTACACTATTGACTAAGCCTATTATGGGGATCGTGCCATTGTCTAGAAATGACGAATTGGGCCCTCGGTAATCACGGTTGTGGTGGAGATGGACTTGGAGATAACCAAAAGTATACAAATATGGCATAACAATGCGTACCCTTCCTGGATGAAAACCAGTGCGGATATCGGACTCATGCATCTGGCATATTCGGATCATGTTTGGACCTTCTAAGCCCATCAAGGTTTTCATACAATTTGGCCCGTTATCATTTTAAAGCGTTCAATCAGATTATCGCGAGGTGTAAATTTGTCCCAGTTGAAAAGGCCCAACATGTACACACTTTTGCGATAAGGTGGCTAAATAACTTCAAATGATATGAGGCCCAAACACAAGGTGGTCCATCGTCACTTTGAAAACTTTTGGCCCAATCATCATAAGATACAAACTCGTTCCAGTTTAAATAGCCCAAAAAGTTCGTATCCTATGACGAGAGATCCAAATGGATCCAAATGATAATGGGCCCAAACACAAGCATGGGGTAGCTTCTATAGGATATATAATTATGGTTCATATGTGGGCTTACAAGGGTATGGATATAGGCTCTCAGCAGTGAAGGGTTGCTCACAACTAGGTCTCCCCACTCAAGGGTTCGAGAGACCAAGTGAGCACGCCTTTTTTATACCCTAAGGTACGTGACAACGAGTGATGGTTATCATCACATAATGATCTGCCACCTTGAGTGAAAGCGACTTCACGGTACATGATGCCATCGGGGTAAGAAGGGTATGCAAAATATATGAGAATTGGTTAACCAAAGCCAAAACCACGGACATTACAAGGCATTGTTTCAGGGCCGATTCTCTATCCCAGTGGAATCTCCATCGCTAGGAGTGAAACGGGGTTTACCGCTATGCCTATGATGTTCGGTGACCATGGCACTGTTGAGCTCGCAGCCCCATAAATATTAATAATCACAATAACATAGTTCCAAAAGCATATTAAATTAATAAATACGAGATGCAATAACAAAAATTATAATAAACAGTCAAAAGCAGGAAAAGCGACAATAAATAAATAGCAAACAAAAGAGGGTAATCATGCATGTATGAGTAGTTCCCGAGTGGCATGTGGAGTTGTATCCCAAGTACAGACTGTACTACCGTAAATTAGGATACGGCTACGGAATTTACGTCTGGGTGTCGCAAGGGATAATAACATACATAATCATCAATACAATGTAAACGGACAAAAAAATATAACCATGCATATGCGTATAGTTATCAACCTGAAAAAAAACATAAACAAAATAAAGGCGAAATAATAAAATAACAATAAAAGTGAACGAATAGATAAAAAAGATAACACTAAATAGATAAAAAAAAATAACGAAATGTCGAGGAAAGAAAAGAATGTGACCAGAAATTTGGCCGTCTTTGATGTAGGACTTCGCATACCTGGCTGGACGTATTTCACGTCTAAGTAGGCGTGCAATGTCCGGAACTATAGAAATAAATGTGGTAAGGGTGCCCTCAGTGTTGGACAGTTATGACTCATAGCATCACTATTTGTACAGATCATGGTGTTGTTGTACAAATTAACTATGTGACAAAGGAAATTGCTCTTTTATCATTTGTGATTAGATCACCAAGATATATAAATGATAGAAGGTCCATATGATTAGTTCCGGATTGATAAGATATGAGATAGTATCAATCCATGAAGGTTTAATCATTAAATATCCCTAGTCGTAGTATTATCGAGACTGGACATCGATAATACGGAATAGACTAGTATTGCACTTGTGCGTGTTGTGGGAGCACAACAGCATAGTTCTCATATATTTGGGTATAAGATACTCATGCAAGTGTAATAGGAGGTTGTGTTTACCGATAGTACGGAAAACAACTTCACTCTGGATAGACCCCTTGGAATTCCATTTGTAGTATGACTATGTGTCTATGGAAGTCCGAATCAGGGTAGGTGTATTTGGTCTTAACCTGAGACTTGCACCGCTAATACTTGCGACAATCAATATACTTTGGTTTTGGTCGTCCAGGGCTTTAATAGGTTCTATGTACGCCTTTTCTAGGTATATTGAGAATCGTAGTGTATTAGGTGTGATGTCAAGATGGAAGTATCACTCCAGTCATAGTGGAGATGATGATCACGTAGGATACAGAACTGGTTCTCTTATGTACTACAGTCATCGGGATAATATGACTAGGTCATGATTATCCGATTATAGAGACTAGTTACCAGAGATCCGATATGTGCTTCGTACATGGCAGACACGATTCCAGCCTCAGGCCTTGCACGTGACATCTGATACTGGATCGAAAATACGCAATACTACGTATACTATGCCTGATATAGATCACTTATTCCAGTAAGAATATATCTGGAGAATTGGGTAGGCACGGTGCTTTGCTAGAAGCCAACCTTGTCTTGTAAATCGGTAAAAACGTAGTACTAGGTACATACGTGTTTGGATAGTCCGATGACCGGATTTACTGCCAACATATCCGGGGATCTCATGGGTCACTTCCCGAAGATTCATCGATGACGTATGAATCGCATTTTATTAATCTGGGATTAATTAATAAGAGAGAGAACGATTAATTTGGAATTAATCGATAAAATAATATATTCGATATATTAAACGAAATTGGATTTCGACGCGGAATTAAAATTAGATTTTAATTCAGGCAATGAGTTAATTTATAATTAATTCGTTAGCGACGTGAATAGTAATTTTGCTAGGCAAAGTTATTTAATTAAATTAGATTTAATTTCGTCGCAACAAAAAATTCATTAATTTGGAATTAGCGAACCCGAGCCCGGAAGTGTTTGTGGGCGCACTCACATTGCGAATTAAAGTGCGACCCACAAGTCACATCAAGCGTCAAATCACTAGTCAATCGATTGATGTGATGTCTAGTCACTTTGAGTGATTTGACAACATGTCATGAGTGATGTGAATAGTGATGGAAGTGGTTGTGGCTTTATTGCCTTTGACTTTTGGTAAATGGAATTTTAAATTTTGTGTATTAGATACACAAATCCAACAACAACCAACATAACACACTCATCTCTCTCCCTCATCTCATCTCTCTCGGCCTAGGGCCATCTTCTTCCTCAAAATTCTGGTTTTGCCGAGAGTTCAAGAAGAACCAAAGGGAAATTTTGCGGCAAAATTTCCGAAGTGCTAGCATGCTTTAGGAGTCTTGCGAAGGTGATAGGGAACCGTACCTGCGAGTATGGAATCACAACACAAAGCTTGGAGCTTGATGGAGGTGATGACCGAATTCTTGGAGCTCAAAAATCTGCTAAAACTGAGAACCTATGAGGGAAAAGCTTGAAGATTTTTGTCGTTCCTCGCATCGCCTCAACCGATCGTTGTAAGTATGATTCGGCCATACTTTTACGAGTATTCACATGTTATTTCATTGCTTGATTTGATCCTTGGGACCTAATAGAAACCCAACAATGGTATCTTGAGCCTAATTGAGCATGAAAATGACTTAGGGTTAAAATTGGGTAAATTCAATTTGAGCATGATTTGATGAAATTGTTTGATTGAGTATGCTTGAATGATGTTTAATTGAAGTTGGATTTGATCAATTTCATGAAAAGTTGATTGGATCAATTTTTGCCCAAATTTTAGGCTTGGCCGAAATTGGAAGAACCCTAGAAGTCATGGTATTTTTTGATTTTAATCATTGGATAAGTTGAAATCAATTGGGTAATGTTGATTTGAGATTTAATTGGATTGAATTTTGAATTAGACAAATAAATCCCAAAATGCCGAGACTATATGCATGGAAAATGATTGATTTTGATTCAATTATGTTGGACATGAATTGATGATAATGAGCATAATTAATTGAGTGAATTAGTATTTTGGAAATTTTAATTTGGTTAATTAATTATGGAATACACTTTAGGTTAATTAAGTTATGAAATTTTGAATTTGGTAATTTAATTAATTGGGCCTATTTTGGAAATTGGGCTTGAAAGGTTGTAATTGGGCTTAATGGGCTTGGTTGTACTAAGTTAGGTTTAGGCTAAATTGGTTGGATCCAATTGGGCCCAAAACCATTTCCATAAAGTCCAATTATGACTTAATGGACCTTTAATATTAATTGGGCCTAATGGGCCTAAATTGGTTTCTTGGCAAATAAGGGTGATTCCTTAAATGGGCTTTGGTATTTGGGTTTGACCCATATTGACCAAAAGTCCATGCCTTAGAAATTAATTAAAAGCCCATTGGACTTTAAATTAAATTGACATTGGATGTTAATCGGGCTTTGAGACCTGTAACGATTAGATTTAGAATCTAAGTCGTAAAGGCACATTAAAAGTGTAAATATTTAATTTGGAATTAAATAGATGAATTAGTATTAAATACAAATTAAATTGGATTTAATGTTGTAGTTTGATATAATTCAATTCGTACTTTGAGTACTTATTCGTAAAACGAGTTTGACTCGTGCAAAATCAAATCGTTGTTTGAACATTAGACGATCATTAATATTCAGATTAATTAATTGGATTAGATTGATTGATAACATGCTTATGTGAATACATGGATGCGATGTATGAATAATGTATATCAGATGGATATTAGATGGGTGGGGCAATTTTGGAAATTATTGTAATAAATTTAGAATTTATTAAATTGGACCTGCGTGTCCAGCCTATTACCTCCTTACTCTTTGTATTTCTCTTCTCACCTATTCCCCTCAATGTAAATGAGGTTTCTTTAGAAGTGTTATGTAATCGGGTAGAAGTAATACTTGTGCTAGCGGGAGAGAGGAAATGGAGAGATTTGTTCTAGGAACAATGTTTAAGTATCCATCCGCATATCATTATTATATTTATTTATATGCGCCTTATTATGTGTTTAGAATGCATGTTTAAGGGAGTATGATGATGAGACCTTAACAAAGATAATTAATTGGTTGCCAATTACGCGAAAAACCCTCAACATCATATTAAGCGTTTTTCCCTTTCATTGAGTGATTCTTACTCAAGATCCAAGACTAGCATTGGTTTGTTGGCCAAAGTCAAGACATTTGTCCATCGAGGATGTGTTTGAATCATGAAGGCTTTGTTCCATATTGGTGTCTTGTCCAAGTTGTGATTTGTTGGCCAAAGCCAAGATCACTTCTTGTCCATCGACATTGATTACGAAGTTTTCCAAGGTCAATGGGTTCTGCTTAACTGGTATCACTAAGTTTTTGTGCCAAAGCCAGGCTTAGTTGATTCAGAGGAAAAAGGTTAGGGGGATATATTGCTATATATAGATAGATATGTTTCGGACTTGGACGTCCACCTACTGGATCTAGGAATTGGATGGGATCCAATTGATCTTAGAGATCTACCTAGTTAATTATAATACAATTTGTTGGCCAAAGTCAAGATTGTGTGTTATTTAACGGGATCCTAGCCCACTAGGAAACGCGGTTTCCCGAGTACTCGATAGAGGGTTAGAGGCTCGCCGAAAAATAGTGGGAGGCAAGAATTGAATTTGCAATACTCGTTTAATTTCTTGTCATACGCGCTCATTCAAATATCATTCGTCAGATAAATTAATATATTAGTTGGACTAATAATTAATGTTGTTTTAATAAACAGTTGGACTGTATTCAAACTATTTCAATTAACAGTTGATTTTATAATTGGATTATAGTAATCAATATAATTGAATTAACCTATTAAATTATAGTTGATTATATAGTTGGACTATAGTAATCATTATAATTAATAGTACTAAAATCGTTGATTGAATAGTTGGACTATGGCAATCAAGATAAAATTGAAAGATTAGTGTTTAAAACATAATCCTGGGTGAAAATGTATTTAAACGACTTTATTTTTCAAATTGGGAATAATGAGTCAGGATAGTCCTGAAAACTGAGAAGTTACTTTATTTGATAAAATAACATATTAAGCCCAAGCCCGAATGACATGAGTCCAACCACACCAGAGACATTACAGGATGCAGCTAATAACTTGGAGGAACCCATGCAGTTGCCAACAGGTCCAATCACACGCCAAAGAGCAAAGAAGATCATAGAGGCATTTGCGGGACTAGCTCAGAGCTATGTGACCAATTGCAGCAACCAAGTCAAGTGCACACCAGAGACACATATGGGCATAACCAGAGAGGTCCCCAAGCTATTTCATTTGACCCAGATCAGCTCAGACTGAAGCATAGCAGAGCAGCTTTAGCACCAGCACCCTTTTAACCCGATTTCACCCATTTTGGACTATGTTGAATTCGGCCAAATGGGGGCATTTTTGTCATTTGTGCTCGACATTTTGACTTTATTTATGATGTAATTAGCATGGTTGTCTATGCCATTAGGCTTAATTATGCTTAGATTGTACTTAGCCGGAAGCACGTTAATTTACTATAGCATGTAAGCACCTTAATTAGCTTAAGTGAGATTAGCTTCTAATCTTTGTTTTAAGTTTATTTAGGTGCAAAAGGACCTTAATGGTCGTGGTTGAGGTGCTTGACTTAGGGCTTTTGGTAATTTTAGCTCTAGGGTCATTTTAGCCTTTTTACTCTCTTGTAACCCTTATTATATGCCTCTTCTTTGTATTTTTGGACAACCAACGTAATATACAGAATTTTGAAAGAAAGAAAAGCTTGAGCTTTCCATGGCTATGGCCAAAACCTTGTTGAGGGAGGGATTCCCCTTTTCAAGTTCAAATTGACTTATCTAAGCTTGGCAACTTAGTGGCGTCTCCATTGCTAGCAAAATACAATCTGATTTCATGCTTGTGGTTATCATGGACGTGAGTTTCATGGTGGTTAGGGGCTGATCTTGGTTGGGTTTTGTTCCTACAAAATCAGTATTCAAAGTTCTTGGGGTTTTGAGAAAGATGCTTGGGGTTTGCTTGGTTTCCAACCCAAGTGAGTTCTTGTCATTTGGTATCATGAGCTTAGGGTTCTGAGGTCTGATTTCCTATCCTTTGTGTTGTTTAATCTTGTATTCGTCTTTGTTCTTTGTTGATTTAATTTTGGCATCAAGGTTTTACTTCCACCTTGATTCGGCCATTGTTGGATCTTGTTGTTTCTTGCTGATTCTTGTTGATTTGTGATCAAAATATCATGAATAACATTCTGCCTTGAGTATTTTTTGATTGATCATGAGTATTTCTTTGAGTTAAGCTTTGGCTACTTAGGTCAAAATTGGGGCTTTTGTGCTCTTTGCTTGAATCAAGTGTTTAGTTGTTAATTTATGTTACTAGGACGTGTTTAACATTGTTATTAAGTTATTAGTTTCAAAAATCAAAAAAAAAAAAAAAAAAAAAGCATCAGGTCATATTCGGCCAAGGAAGTACCATCACCACCCTTGCTTTGTTCTTGCCATATACATGTCACTTAGCTTGTTTTCAATAGGTATTGTTCATATCTACTTTGAGAAAATCAGATTGCACTTCATTACTCCTAGCATTTGCTTGAACTAGCTTGTTTTCAATCTTTGTGAAGTTGTTGCAATCTTGTGAAGTGTGTGGAAAACAAGTGTGTTTGAGTGATTTGGTGAGGCATTTGAGTGAATGAGTGTTGAAACAAAATGAAATGCTTATGGATTGATGAGGCCGTGACTTACTCCTGAAGTTTACTTAAGCTTGTGTGTTGTTAACTTTGTGAGACAAGTCTGGTTGCTTTGTTACACATATTGTTGGTTTCTATAATTAGTCCCAAAGAAAGATTAAGCCATAGAAATACAAATAAAAGATACATCATCCTCTCCTCTCCTTCTTCCTCACGAAGGTCGTGAGCTTCATCCATGGCAGAAACTTGTTTTCTCCATTTTTGCTAGCACAACAAGGGATCAAAGGAGGTGATAGGGAAACGCATTTGGAGCTTGGAATACTAGAAGATTTGAGGCTTCTCACACTGAAGTTCTTGGCCGAAAACAGCCCCAAGATTTGCAACTTCTATCATTCTTGTTCTTGGCCGCATATCACCCACCTTGGAGGCTCAAGGATCCTCTTCACCATTTTCGTCACAAAGCTTTGTAAGTATGTTTCCGCCATCCTTCAAGCTTTGCATGTATGTTATTTGTATTTCTATGGCTTAATCTTGGTTTTGGTGGTTCAGGGCTTTAACCGGTTCTGTGTACGCCTCTTCTGGGTTTATCGAGAATCGTAGTGTACTGGATGTGATGTCAAGATGGAAGTATCACTTCAGACATATGGAGATGATGACGCTATGGGTCATAATGTCTAACACATATTGCCGTGAGTAAGATGCTTGATGTGCTTATGTTGAAGCATGAATTAACAAGTGTGCTTGCTGATTTGCGTGAGCTATCATTAGCTTGACATTGGATTTGTGTTGAAATCATTAGCATGACATTGAAAATGGAAGCACTCATGAGCTTGACATGGAAACTGAGTAGCCATCATTGCATTTGAGAGGTGCTTGAAGAGGCAAGCTGCTGCATCACCAAGTTAGTTGGAAAAAGTGTTTAGTTGTTTTGTAACTTACCATTGCCGAATTGACATGCTTACTTGACCTACTTGTAAGCTACTTACGTAAGCAGCTGAGTCACCTACTTGTTTTGAAAAAAAAAAAGTGAAAAAAAAAGAAGAAAGAGAATTGGTCGCATTGTGCTTAGCTTGATTAGACTATTTGCAAGTTGATTGGATTGCTTTACATGAGTTACATTGATTTAATTTGGTTTGTATTGGTTTGAGCTTGAAAGACTATATTTGTGTTATTGCCGAATTGAAATCCTTTGTGCTTCATTGTGTTTCATTGGAGTGTAAGCACTTATGAGTGTGTGTGAGAAGAAACGAAAGGTGAGCTCAAACACTATAGCGAGTGACCACAAGATTGCTTCAGTGACACGTTGATTGCTTGCTTGCTTATTTATTGCATTTAGCTAACTCGTCATTCTTTTTTATTCTGAGCACTCTAGCTATAAGTTTCTTTCGATTGAGTCTCCGTGATTACTTATCTTATTTGCTTTATTCCACCTGCTCTATATATACATTGTGTTTCTGCTAGCTTGTGGACTATATCTTAGTTGACCATTCTGGAATTGAGTTGATTTGTAATTGAATTGAGGAAGAACTCAATAGTGGTAAAAGGCAGTGATTGTGAGCACAATATCAGGTAAAAGCCAATAGAGTGCAAACACGAGTGGAGTGATATCATTCGAGTGTAAACACATGAGATTGTGAGGATTTACATATTTGTTTTGCTTTTTATTATTTCTGATCTGTTTGTTTAGTGTTGAGATGGCATGTCCTTGTTTAACCATTGATGATAAGATCGAGGTTTTGGATACTTTCAAAAGTGATGTCCAAGATATTATGAGTGATTATAGAAGATCTTATGAGAAATGGAAAAATACTTGGAAGGTAACTAAATATGCAGTGAATGAAGAGAGTACTCAACAACCAAAAGCTATTGAAGTTGTGTGTAATGAAGTGAGAAGCACTTGTGATGTTGAGTGCATAGCGAATGAAAACACTTGTGAGGCCTTGAATGTTGTGAATTGTGTTATAAGTGAAATGGTGAGTGAAAATTCTTGTGAGACCGTGAGCATTGAGGGAGTAAACACTTGTGAGGTAGTGTGCTTTGAGGTTGAAAAACATAGTGAAGCTGAGCAGGTGTGTGAGGAGGTCTTTGCAAGTATGGTTGAGATAGTGGCCATAAGTGATGATGAAGTTGTGAGAGCTGGTGAAAAGAAAGTAGATGTGGTAGTGAAATTTTTCCATAACATTTTCTCTATTGTTTATGCTTTTTCATCGCAGGTACAAGTGGTCAAGTATGATTCTTTTATATTTCAATATCATCGTCCAATTGATTTTGTCATAACTATCTATGATCCGGGTTCGGATTCGAGGACGAATCCATTTCAAGAGAGGGAGAATGACATGATCCAAGGGACAACATTTGACATGAATACAGTCACCCAAGGAACATTAGAGCCTTTGCAATTGCCAACAGGCCCAATCACACGCCAAAGAGCTAAGAAGATCACAGATGCAATAGCGGGGCCAGAGTTTACATATTATAGATGCATTCATCCTTCTAGTTTTTACTTGCCTTATGAGATTGATTATGATTCTAATTCTTTAACTCCTATGGATTTATTATCTTTGATTCTTATTAAGCTTGAGAGTATGAATGATAAGGGAAAGGCAGAGTTGGTGAGAATAATAGGTTTCCAACGCATTGTGTTTGACCCCGGCAATTGGGTGTGGCTTTATATGCAAGAGGAAAAGATCCAAGCTACAATCGAGAGGAGATGGACCTTTTCAAGTCTTGGAAAGGATCAATGACAATGCATATAAGCTGGATTTTCCAGGTAAGTACCAAAGTATCTTTTACTTTTAATGTTTCTGACTTAACTCATTTTGATGCAGGTTCAGATTCGAGGTCGAATCCTTTTCAACAAGGAGGGAATGACATGAGTCCAACCACACCAGAGACATTACAGGATGCAGCTAATAACTTGGAGGAACCCATGCAGTTGCCAACAGGTCCAATCACACGCCAAAGAGCAAAGAAGATCATAGAGGCATTTGCGGGACTAGCTCAGAGCTATGTGACCAATTGCAGCAACCAAGTCAAGTGCACACCAGAGACACATATGGGCATAACCAGAGAGGTCCCCAAGCTATTTCATTTGACCCAGATCAGCTCAGACTGAAGCATAGCAGAGCAGCTTTAGCACCAGCACCCTTTTGACCCGATTTCACCCATTTTGGGACTATGTTGAATTCGGCCAAATGGGGGCATTTTTGTCATTTGTGCTCGACATTTTGACTTTATTTATGATGTAATTAGCATGGTTGTCTATGCCATTAGGCTTAATTATGCTTAGATTTGTACTTAGCCGGAAGCACGTTAATTTACTATAGCATGTAAGCACCTTAATTAGCTTAAGTGAGATTAGCTTCTAATCTTTGTTTTAAGTTTATTTAGGTGCAAAAGGACCTTAATGGTCGTGGTTGTGGTGCTTGACTTAGGGCTTTTGGTAATTTTAGCTCTAGGGTCATTTTAGCCTTTTTACTCTATTGTAACCCTTATTATATGCCTCTTCTTTGTATTTTTGGACAACCAACGTAATATACAGAATTTTGAATGAAAGAAAAGCTTGAGCTTTCCATGGCTATGGCCAAAACCTTGTTGAGGGAGGGATTCCCCTTTTCAAGTTCAAATTGACTTATCTAAGCTTGGCAACTTAGTGGCGTCTCCATTGCTAGCAAAATACAATCTGATTTCATGCTTGTGGTTATCATGGACGTGAGATTCATGGTGGTTAGGGGCTGATCTTGGTTGGGTTTTGTTCCTACAAAATCAGTATTCAAAGTTCTTGGGGTTTTGAGAAAGATGCTTGGGGTTTGCTTGGTTTCCAACCCAAGTGAGTTCTTGTCACCGAAGTTGAGCAAATAGTAGAACATGATATTTGGAATATTCATGTGATGATAACTTTAGTGCTTAATCTAATAAGCTTGCCAAATAGACTCCTTAATTTCCTAGTCAGAACTAAGGATTAGATCCTTATAGTATGATATTGAAATTGAAGGATCTTCATAGATCTATTCTTAGATCTTAGAAGTACTAAAAATTGCAATAGTATACTCTTGGAGAGTTAATGGGTATACTCAAGCAGACAAAGCCAAAGTTTGCAATAAGGCGAGAAGCGCAAGGCGCACCTTACTTCGACATCCCAAAAGGCCAAGGCTTGACCGAAGGCTTCTGGGGTGTGGAAAAGGGGCAAATGCAAAGTCATTATAATCTTCTGGGAAGACAAAGAACATATCCCAAAATATCTGCCTAAACTGTGGGAAACGGGGTCACTGAAGCGTGACTGCCGTATGGACAAGGCAGACATGAAGGAATTGAAGAACGGGCAAGGCTCTGACTTCAAATATGTTTGTCATAAACATGTTCACTACTAGTATTAAAATTAGATTTTAGATACTGGATATGTTACATAAATATGTACTGGTATGCAGAATCTGCTATGAGCAGGATACTGACTTCAGTTGAGATTAATCTGGGAATTGAGAACGGGACGAAAGTCGCTGTTTTAATCGTAGAAACCCTAAGTTTAGGAACTACCATTCGGGTGTGTACTTAAATTAGGAAACTATTACAATGTAACTAGTTTGACTAGAAACATTATCTCTATATCAGGGTTTAACTCGTTGCAGGTATACCTTTATTTTCTAGAACACTAAAGTGTTTTAATTTACAAAGATGATATTGAGATAAACACATTAGATGTGAAAAATATTATTTATATTTTGAATATAAATAAATCTCAAACATATGTTATGACGGACAAATAGCTCAAAATGAGTAAATCAGTTGAGACTTACACAGAAGAGGCGTACACAGAACCTATTAAAGCCCTGGACGACCAAAACCATAGTATATTGATTGTCGCAAGTATTAGCGGTGCAAGTCTCAGGTTAAGACCAAATACACCTACCCTGATTTCAGACTTCCATAGACACATAGTCATACTACCAATGGAAATCCGAGGGGGTCTAATTTAGAGCGAAGCTGTTTCCTGTACCATCGGTGAAACACAACCTCCTATTACATTTGCATGAGTATCCTATACCCAAATATATGAGAACTATGCCGTTGTGCCCTCACAGCGCGCACAAGTGTAATACTCGTCTTTTACCCATTATCGATGTCCAATCTCGATAATACTCTGACTAGGGATATTTAATGATTTATCCTACGTGGACTGATACTGTCTCATATCATTCTCTGTCCAGGAACAAATCATAGGTCCCTCTTATCATTTATACATCTAGGTGATCTAATCACAAATGATAAGAGTGCAATCTCCTTTGTCACATAGTTAATTTGTACAACAACACCATGATATGTACAAATAGTGACGCTATGGGTCATAATTGTCCAACAATCTCCCACTTGGCCTATAGCCAGTCACTCGAGTGTCTTACACCCGAACTATGTACGGTTGGCTCAAACTGCTGAGAAGATGCTTTCGTCAGCGGATTTGCATGATTATCATCTGATGCGATTTATTCGATCATCATATCGCCACGATGTATGATCCGAACGAATCAGATAAATATCGAAGTATTTATCTGGATCATTGATGAAACCATTAATTCTTTAGTCTGTGCTGACGCCTAGCTCAGCTGCTAAGAGAATTATATCTAATCTAATTAGATTTGTTATCGACCCAAATGGCTTCTATTGCTGCCTCAGCTGCAGCAATAACCCGCATTTGTTGTTTATACGGTAACAGTATCTTGCTTGGAAGATTTCCAGCTTACTGTCCCGTTATTCAAACTTTATAGTACCGTTTGAGACTTTTAGTCATTTTATTGGTTTAGGAAACTTGCTATAGTGATCCCAGTCACTTCAAGTTCTCCATCTCCATAGACTAAGACAGCATCCTTAGTTCTCTAAGATACTAACGGATGTTCTTAACATCAATCCAGTGACTATCACTCGGATTGGCCTGTTTGTGACTTCATATGCTCAAAGCGTATGAGACACCAGGTAGCGTACATGTTAGACAGTAATGACCCATAGCGTCACTATTTTGTAAATGATATTGTATTATTGTACAAAATTAACTATGTAGTAATGAAATTGCCTTTTACCGTTTTGTAATTTATTTACTTTGATATATAAATGGTAAAATTCCCTATGATTAATTCCGGATTGAGATGATATGAGACAGTATCAATCAATAAAGGTTTAATCATTAAATATCCCTAGTCGTAGTATTATCGAGATTGGACATCGATAATGCGGAATAGACTAGTACTGCACTTGTGCGTGTTGTGAGGGCACAACAGCATAGTTCTCATATATTTGAGTATTGGATACTTATGCAAGTGCGGTAGGAGGTTGTGTTTACCGATGGTACGGAAAACAGCTTCGCTCTGGATAGACCCCGCGGAATCCCATTGGTAGTATGTCTGCGTGTCTATGGGAGTCCGCTTCAGGGTAGGTGCATATGGTCTTAACCTGAGACTTGCATCGCTAGTACTTGCGACAATCGGTAGACTTTAGTTTTGGTCGTCCAAGGCTTTAACAGGTTCTGTGTACACCTCTTCTAGGTTTATCGGGAATCGTAGTGTATTGGGTGTGATGTCAAGACGGAAGTATCACTTCAGACATATGGAGATGATGATCGCGCAGGATACAGAACTAGTACTCTATAATGGTTGCAACCATCGGGATAATATGACAAGGTCAGGATTATCCGATTCAAAGAGACTAGTTGCTTGATGTCCGATATATGTATCGTACGGGGCAGACACATCTCCAGCCCCAGGCCTTACATGTGATCATCCGATACTGGATCAGTATACACTATACTACGGTATACTACGCCTGTTATAGATCTTATATTCCAATAAGAATATTTCTGGAGAATTGGGTAGGCATGGCGTTTTGCTACAGGCTAACCTTGTCTTGTAAATCGGTAAAAACGTAGTACTTGGTACGTACGTGTTCGGATAATCTGACGGCCGTATTTACTGCCAACATATCCAGAGATCTCTTGGGTCGCTTCCCGAAGATTCACCAATGACGTATGATTCAATCTCGATTAATCTTGGATTAATTACGGAGAGACTTTATCTTGGATAAAGTACTATACATAGAGAGAGAACGATTAATTTGGAATTAATCGTAAAATTATTATATTCGATATAATAATCGAAATTCGATTTCGACGCGAAATTAAAATTAGATTTTAATTCGGGCAAACGAGTTAATTTAGAATTAATTCGTTAGCGACGTAAATAATAATTTCGCTAGGCGCAATTATTTATTTAAATTTGATTTAATTAACGTCGCGACGAAAGTTCGGTATTTCGGAAATATCGAACCCGAACGCGTGAGTACGCGTGGGCCCACTTTCATTGGGTTGTGTGGGGCCCACATGACACATGTCATTTTATGCATTATTTAATTGTTAATACATTGCATGGTGATAGTGTACAATACACTCAATGGTTTTGCATGGAGTTTGAGTGTTTGACACTCTAAGCCATTGCATGATTTGTGTCATAAGTTTATTATTAATTTAATAAATATTATGGCATAAATATAAATTGATTTTTGTAACAAAAATCATAACACTCTCTCCTATTCTCTCATGACCGAAACTGTGAGCTCTCACAGCCCTCTCCACTTTTCTGTTTTTGTTGCAAAAACTTGAAGAATTTGTGTTTGTTTGGAACATAAAATCACACACAAGACTAGCACCATCAAGGGATCATACAAAGGTGTTATGGGAAACTAATCTTAGAGCTTGGAAGGATCAAAAATTGCTTGGAGCTTCTCTTTTCTGTTTGGCCGAAACCCTCACTGCACAAAGGAGAAAATTTTTGTTTCATCAACGCATCCGCATTCCGATCTTTGTGAGTATGATTCCGCCATACTTCAATATTGTTCATTCATTTATATGTTTTGTTTGCTCTTTTGATCTTGGGATATGGATTAGAATTTCCAACAATGGTATCATTGAGCTTAAAGAGCATGAAAATATATTAGGGTAATATTTGGGCAAAATTGATTGAACCATGATTTGATGATTTTGATTGATTAAGTGTGCTTAAATGTATGTTACATTATGTTATACATTATCAATTTCATGAAAAATAAATTGGATTAATTTTTCCCTTCTTGGAGAGGCTTGGCCGAATACTACCTAGACCATAGAGATGATGATTTGTTGTTTATAAGATCATTGGATGACTTTAAACGAACATAAAAAGACGATTTGTGATTCGATTGGATTGAAAATGAAATCGGTAATTTTTCATCACCTTGGCCGAATGCATGGAAGAAGATTAGGGACTTGTTTTTTTGATTAAATAATGTTGTGTTGGTTTATTCTAAGGTCCCAAGATCAAATCAAGATATGAAATAATGCGTGAATACATCAACGGAGGTAGCGGAATACTCACATTGATCGGTTATGTCGATTTGATGACGAATCAAGGCCAAAAACGTACTGCCTTGCTCACGCCACTGCAACCAGTCCATGCTCACTGTCTTGGCAGTTTCGGGTCTCAAAAACGAAGCTCCAAACTCCGTCGATGATGAGTCCCGCCTCATGGGTGAACCTCCCTACCACCTTCGCAAGACTCGTAGTGTGCTAGCACTGCGGTTTTCACCATGAAAACCCAACCCTTGCTTCCCTTTAGTGTCACGTTTTTCTGGTTCAAAACCAGTCCCAAAATTCTGTTTTGGGCGTGAGAGGAAGAGAGAAAATGTGAGAGATGATGAAATTGTGTTAAGTTAAAAATGATTACCAAAAATCAATTTATATTTATGCCATAATATTTATTAAATTAATAATAAATTTATGACACAAAACATGCAATGGCTTAGAGTGTCAAACACTCAAATCCATGCAATGACATTGAGTGCAATGTACACAATCTACATGCAAAGCATTAGAATGACATGTGTCATGTGGGCCCCACACGTTTCCAAATGAAAGTGGGCCCACGTGCACTCACGCGTTCGGGTTCGATATTTCCGAAATACCGAGCTTACGTCGCGACGTTAATTAAATCGAATTTAAATAAATAATTGCGCCTAGCGAAATTATTATTTACGTCGCTAACGAATTAATTCTAAATTAACTCGTTTGCCCGAATTAAAATCTAATTTTAATTCCGCGTCGAAATCTAATTTCGTTTAATATATCGAATATATTAATTCATCGATTAATTCCAAATTAATCGTTCTCTCTCTTTAGACGACATTTTATCCCGGATAAAATATCTCCGTTATTAATCCTAGATTAATTTTCTCTCTCTTCTGTATAATCCCAGATTATTCAAGAGTACGAGTTGTGCGTCATCGGTGGATTATCGGGAAGCGACCCATGAGATCCCCGGATAATCTGGCTGTAAATACGGTCGTCGGAGTATCTGAATCACGTACGTACCAAGTACTACGTTCTACCGATTTACGAGACAAGGTCGACTCCTAGCAAAGCACCAAGTCTACCTAATTCTCCGGACATATCCATTAAAGAATATTTAAGATCTGTATCAAGCATAGTATACTAATGTATTGTGCGTATCGGCCCAGTATCGGATAATCACGTGCTAGGGCTGGGGCTGGATAAGTGTCTGCCCCGTCCGAAACACATATCGGATGTCTGGTAACTAGTCTCTATAATCGGATATTCATGACCTGGTCATAATATCACGATTGGATGCGCATCACTTTAAGAGCACTAATACCGTATCCTGCGTGACATCATCTCCAATATGACTGAAGTGATACTTCCGTCTTGACATCACCCCCAATACTCTACGATTCTCTGATAAACCCAGAAGAGGTGAACACAGAACCAGTTAAGATCCCCCACCACCAAAACCAAAGTTTACCGATTGTCGTAAGTATTAGCGATGTAAGTCTCAGGTTAAGACTATACACACCTACCTTGATTTCGGCCTCCCATAGACACCTAGTCATAATACCAATGGGATTCCGAAGGGTCTATCCAGAGCGAAGCTGTTTCCCGTACCATCGGTGAAACACGACCTCCTATCGCACTTGCACAAGTATCCAATACTTATATATATGAGAACTATGCGTTGTGCCCTCACAACGCGCACAAGTGCAATACTAGCCTATTCCGCATTATCGATGTCCAGTCTCGATAACACTACGGCTAGGGATATTTAATGATTAATCCTTCGTGGACTGATACTGTCTCATATCATCTCAATCCAGGAACTAATCATAGGGACCTCTCTTCATTTATATATCTATAGTGATCTAATCACAAATGATGAGAGTGCAATTTCCTTGTTACATAGTTAATTTGCTACAACAACACAATGATCTGTGCAAATAGTGACGATATGGGTAATATTATCCAACAATCTCCCACTTGGCACGTAGCGAGTCACTCAAGTGTCCTACACTCGAACTATGTAAGGTTCGCCAAATTGCTGAAAAAGGAAAAAGGTTTCGTCAGCGGATTTGCTTAATTATCGTCTGACGCGATTTACACGATCATCAATCGCCACGATGTATGATCCGAACGAATCAGATGATATAGAAGTATATATCTGGATCGTCGATGAGACTTTTAATTCCTTAGCCTATGTTGACGCCTAGCTCAGATGCTAACAGAACTTTATCTAATCTTATTAGATTTATTTTCGACCCAGATGGTCTTCTATTGCTGCCTCAGCTGCAGCAATAATCCGCATTTGTTGTTATTCGGCAACAGTTATCTTGCTAGGAAGATTTCCAGCTCACTGTCCCTGTTATTCAAACTTTATAGTACCGCAGTTTTAATCTTTTGGAAACTTGCAGTGGTGATCCCAGTCACTTCAAGTTTTCCTTCTCCATAGTTTAAGATAGCATCTTTAGTTCTCAGAGATACTAACAGATGTTCTTAATTCAATCCAGTGGACTATCACTTGGATTGACCCGATTGTGACTCCATATGCTCGAAGCGTATGAGACACCAATACAAGTACATTTTAAATGTACAATTTCCCAGAGAGTGTTAACAAACTCCAAATCTATCCCAGTAGATCTTTATTCCTTGAATAAAGGTTGTTACTCCCCAGAATTCTACGGAGAATTTCTTATGAAGAATATCTATGAAAGCCAAGCTTTCACCTATTTGTTTTATGGGAATTTCATTGTCAGTGCCCTCTCCCACTAACCTCCTTATATACACAAGAATTATTTCGTTTTGAGTCAAATCATAAACCATTATGATTATTTCAAAATAACAGTTCCAAGAACCTTATGCTTGCATCAATCCAAACATGGATCGAATAACCCGCAACCTTGTTTGTCGGTTATACAAAATCGTCAGGATGTTGA
>SKCR01012113.1:0-31689 GCA_019454045.1 Zanthoxylum bungeanum
ATGAGTCTGAGATAATATATACCATTTTGATGTTCTGGAAATCTTAGTTCCTAAGATCACATCAGCTATTCCTAAGTCTTTCATATCAAATTTACTTTCTTGGTAGACCGAATCATCTCATGATTACTACCAATTATTAGCATATCGTCTACGTAGAGACACACAATGACATATCCTTTTTGAGTTGATTTGGTGTATACACACTTATCACACTCATTGATTTTGAACCCACTTGACAACATCTCTTTGTCAAATTTTTCATGCTATTGTTTATGTGCTTGTTTTAATCCGTATAAGGATTTTACAAGTTTGCACACAATCTATTATTGTCCATGAATATTGGAACCTTCTAATTGTTCCATCTAAATCACTTAATCTAGTTCACCATTTAAGAATATTGTATTTACATCAATTTGATGTATTTCAAGACCAAAGCTGCTATGACTATGAGTATTCTTATTGACGTGATACGAGTCACTGGTGAATATGTATCAAAGTAATCAATACATTCTTTTTGTCTATAATATTTTATGACAAGTCTTGCCTTGTACTTATCTATTGATCCATTCAGTTTCATCTTCCGTTTGAATATCCATTTGTAGCCCAGTAGCTTACAACCTGGAGGAAGATCAACTAATTTCCAAGTATGGTTTTGTATGATGAAATCAATCTCCCTATGGAAGATCAAGTAATTCCCATGTATGGTTTTGTAGGAAAGAATCAATGTCACTATTGATAGTCTCTTTCCACAAATGTGCCTCCGACAAAGACATTACTTTTTTTTTATAGCTTTGAGGCTCATTTTCTAACAAGTATGTCAGAAAATCGGGTACAAGGACTTATACGTTCTAGCTCTTTTACTACGTCTAAATTCATTTTCCTTAACATTTTAATGTTGATCTGATTCTTATCAATAGCTCTTTTGAGAGACTCTGTTCTTTGTCTTTCCTTACAAAGAAATGTCTTTTCAAAGAATATCACATTCATTGACTCAATTATCATATTTGGATTGATGTAAGGATTTTCAGACTTATGTACCAAGAATTGATACTCACTACTGTTGTGAGCATATCCAATGAATATACAGTTAACAGTTTTGGGTCTTATTCTAATCTTCTTAGGTTTAGGAACCATTACTTTGGCGAGACACCCCCACACTTTCAGATATTTATAGGAATGTACATGACTTTTCCACAATTCATATGTTGTATTGTCCAATTTTCTATGAGGTAGCTTGTTCAGAACGTAGTTGGTGGAAAGCAAGGCTTCCCCCCACAAGTTCTGGGTAAACCAGAGCTTGTCAACATGGCGTTCATCATTTCCTTCAACGTTCGATTTTTGCGCTCAACAATCCCGTTTTTTGAGGCAAATAAGGAGCAATAGTTTCGTGAATAATTCCATGATTGGAATAATATTCACCAAATGATGACATATATTCACCTCATCTATCGCTTCTGATTCTTTTGATTTTCTTGCCAAGTTGATTTTCAACTTCGTTCTTATAGTGTATAAAGCTCTCAATAACTTCATTTTTGCTCCTCAGTAAATTCACATAATAGAATCTTGTGCTATCATCGATAAAAGTGACAAAGTATTTTTTACCGCCTCTTGTTTGCACAATATTCATATCACACATATCGGGGTGTGTAAGTTCCAAGGGTTCAAAACTTTGTTCTATGGAATGAAATGATGCTCTATGTATTTTTGCTTCAACACATACCTTACATTTATGTTGGTTATCAATTGTAAATTTAGGTATAAGGTCCATGTTAATTAATTTACACTTTGTATCACAATTAATATGTCCTAACCTCCCATGCCATACATTTTGTGACTCAATAATATAAGCGGAAGATTTAGCTTTATTATTAGCACTATGTCGATTGGCAGTCATTACATTGAACTTGAAAAGTCCCTCAGTGAGGTATCATTTTCCTATGTAAACATCAATTTTAGACAATACAAACTTGTGAGAATCAAATACAAGCTTAAAGCCATTCTTGCTAAGGAGAGAGCCCGAAACCAAGTTCTTTCGAATATCAGGAATATGCAGAATATTTTTCAATATAAGCTCATTTCCGAATGTCATATTCAGAACTACTATGCCTTGTCCAACCACTCTAGAGGTAGACGAGTTTCCCATTTTCAGATGATCGCCACTATCGACCTTCTGATACGAGGAAAACATCTTGCTATCAGCACAAATATGATGAGTAGCCTCAGTGCCTACCCACCATTCTCTCGGATTCCCAATCAAGTTGGCTTCTGTTACAACTGCTGAGAGGTTCATCTCTGAGATCTCAACAGTCAGCTGCTCATCTTCAGTGACATGGGCCTCATTTTTTTTTTTATCTTTGTCTAGAGACTTCTTGTTTCTATAGTCCTTTGTCATATGACCACTTTTTCCACAATTGTAGCACTTCCCTTTGAACTTTTTATTTGCTTGGGAAGATTCAGCTCCACTGTTATTTCTCTTCTTGCTACATTTTCCACCCTCGATGATGTTGGTCTTAGACTCCATAGTCTTGTAGCTGGTCTTCTCAGACTTATTGTTGTCCTCTTCGTTCCTCAATCGAACTCCAAGGTCTTCAAGACTCATCTGCTTCTTCTTATATTTCAGATAGCTTCTGAAGTCCTTCCATGATGAAGGAAAATTTTCAATGATTATGGCAACTTGAAACGTCTCGCAGAGTTTCATTCCCTCATCCAATATTTCATGAATGATTAACTGAAGTTCACCCAATTGAGACATCACCGTCCTTGAATCTACCATCTTGTAGTCCATGAACCTACCCACAATAAATTTCTTTTGTCAGGAATCCTCGGTTTTGTATTTCTTCTCGAGAGATTCCTAGAGAATCTTCGCAGAAGTCATGTCTTGGTACACATTGTAAAAGGTATTGTCAAGTCCTCCCAAGAGGTAATTCTTGCACAAGAAGTCGCCTGACGACCATGTCTATTTTCTTAGTTGCTTAACTGTTTCTGTTTCTCCCTCCACAGGACCCGGAGGATCTTTGAAGTACTTAGCCAACTGCAGTGTTGTCAGGTAGAACAACATTTTGCTATGCCATTGTTTAAAATTTGCTCCACCAAACTTTTTCTGTTTCTCCCCATGAGCGACTGATACTGTGATATTTTCACTAGCCATGTGTAACTGAAAACACCAACAGTAATCTATAAGTCTACAAAAGACAAATTGCACAACGATCAAACTTATGATCTTGTTTAAGTGATATACTAAGAATCCACTCGTTGTTATATTTGATAATAGTACCAAATAACACATGTCTTTGAATTTAAGACCAAGATTTTTTTATGATAAATGAATAAAGAATATTCGCAGAGGATGATGGAGGTTCGGAGTAACCACTTAAATCCATGTCCACTTAGGCTCTTATTGCATTTTTGACAGAATATCTTTTAAACACTTTCTCAATAGAATATCCTAGACATTCAAAAACTTAGTATTACACTTCAATTCACAATACAATAATGAATATATGTGGATGTGTATATATATAAGTCAATCAAGCTTGGACGGAATTACTTGGGCAAAATTAAACTTTTAATTCTCAACCAAGTATGCAACACACAATTAATTTTCAACTTTATCACTAAGTGTATACTTGTGATAATTGAACACCCTAATATTAACTTAAACATATACTTCCAAGTTTATGACAATATAGTATATGATTTTACTAAGTTAACATTATGCATGGTCATATAAATTTAATCTAAGTCTATGTTATTATTTTTTATTCTAAAATAATTACAGGATTAATTTCGCTAGTGTCACGTTCTTTAATTCGTTTGAACAAAATTTACATTGAGTTCACGTTCGTGTAGTGTTCGTAAACATGTTCGAACGAAGTGTTCCAGAGAGTTCACGTTCGTGTTGTGTTTGTAAACGCGTTCGAATGAAGTGTTCCAAAGAGTTTGCGTTCGTGTTGCGTTTGGAAACGCGTTCGAACGTTCTTAGGCAGAGGACTAGCGTTCGAGTTGCGTTTGAAGACGCGTTCGAATAATTCCACGAAAACCAGGATTTTTTGCCTACGCGTTCGTCGGGCGTTCAAACGCCATTGCGTATTTTTCATACACAGAATACATTTTCCAGAAAAAAATGACTATTAACACATGCAAAATTTCATTTAACAACACATATAAAGTAATAAGTTCTTAAGATTGTTATATATTAAGTGCTATCAAACGAAATTTAACATGCATCAAACAACTTAATCATTCACTAACATGCCAATATTAAATATAAACCATAAAACTTAGAAAAAACTTGAAGACTTTATGATAATGATCAAATATAATCCGAGTCGAGTTGCCTCTGTCCTTAATAACTTATTAGCCCTGCCTTGGTGCTCTACGAATGTTATGTTGCTAATGTTCTCCCAGGATTCCTTGGATACTTCTTGTAGAATGGACACTCCTTTAACAAGAACTTGAACATGGACAAATAATGGAAACTCTCTATTTCTTAAAAGACTCTATAAGACAATATATGAAACTTGTAACTTTCTGTCATAAGAATGAACATAAGGCTCCTATATATAGACATGGAATGGGGTCTTTGAGGGCACCATTTGTTTTAGGGTGTAACCATTCTAAGGGTTATACCATTCTTTGTACCTTTTGGACCCTAGAGGTGTGTTCTTCCAATTTTAGAGGACATGTCCCTACATATTTGTGCATTTCTCAGGGCACTATTCAAGGGACATGACCCTCCTATATCCATACTATATATTTAGAGAATTTACAATAATTATATCTCATAAATATAGATCTGAATTTTCTTCAATTTTTCTTTTGGCCTTCTTAATTGGTAGGTGTAGACAACGAAAACCTGGGCGACGCCGTTCCTAGGCTCGCGGTACTAGTTGGGAAATACTAAATAATATGGAGTCGCCACCCGGTGTGAACCGGGACAAAGATTTAAGGCCGCACTCACCCCTCGCAAGGGAAGACCTCAAACCGTTGGGTTCGGAATGGTCTCTTACTTATGTCACTTGTAATTTAAGATTTATGCAATAATCCAACCAGGCTTAAATAACATTTATTTCCAAAAATATCGTGCTTCTAGATTCATATGCATACATCAACAAGTTCATCACTACATGCAACATCACATGGCAATCTCATGAACATATTTCAATCCTATGACATGGAAAACTAAGAACGACCTAATCATGCTTGGGTACTATCTCATGAACCTATTAACCAAATAACCTGCCAACATCCTAATCATGCTTGAATATAATCCCAAAAACACATAGAATGGATAAATGCAGGAATACAAATAATACGGTTGACTATATAACACAAGAAAGATCAACCAAGAGGCAATTATGCATGAATATGATAAGACAGACTCAGTTCAGTGTGTGCGCATTCGTGTAGCGTTTGTAAACGCGTTCGAACGGTAAACAGAAGGTTCGCGTTCGTGTGGCATTTGATAACGCGTTCGAACGGAAATGAAACAAAATGCTCACGTTCGTGTGGCGTTTGTGAACGCGTTCGAACAGAAATGAAACAGAATGCTCACGTTCGTATGGCGTTTGTGAACGCGTTCGAACGGAAATGAGACCTGATACATGATAAGGCAAAATGCATGCGCGTTCGAGTTGCGTTCGTAAACGCGTTCGAACGGGAACATACCTGATGCATGAAATGAGACGCAATACATAAACAACAAAATTAAAGGGCGCGGCGAAGTACTGCCGTAAAGGTGGCCTTTTGGGGGGCTCTTGATCTCTCAAAGAGAGGACCTTTAGACCAACATACTAAGCCCATGCACGTCATATCACATCATGCATACAAACATAAAGACAATCATATTCAACTAAGTATGTCCGATTGAAGGTGTCTTGCATCCAACCGAACACACATCAATCGGCGCGGCAAAACATCGTGGTAAAGGGCTTTAACCCCTCCCCATAGTGGATCTTTCATTCCACTTACTAAGCCCATGTGCTCGATTGAACCATGCATAAATAAGCAACAATATTAAACGTAGTGTGTCCGATTAAACGTATCTCGCATTCAACCGAACACACATCAATCGGTGCGGCAAAGCATCGTGGTGAAGGATTTTAACCCTTCCGATTAGGGGACCTTTCATCGCACTTACTGAGCCCATGCACTCGATTATATCATACACAAATAAACGACATACATGATTTAAATAACAAGAAATAGATAAACCAAAGCAACACAAAACAAAAGAATGTGCCGTTTACTCAAGTGGTACGTGGAGTTGTATCCCAAGTACAGACCGCACTACCGTCCATTCAGATTCGGCTATGGAATTTACGTCTGGGTTTCCATCCTATATACCACAAGAGACGACACTCTTCCATTTCATTCAAGCCAAACATGCATCCATAAACGACTCTCATGCGAATAGAATTCAATAATAAAAGAAACGAATATAAACTAATGAAAAAGTGCCCTCAGGTCTAACCTTTTAAATCACCTCTCGGATGTACGTACACGATCGTCGGAAGGGTGGATGCTCCGCAACTCTTCCGGTTCACTGGTTCACTGTTCTCGTTCGTTGTCTCACTGTTTTGAGTCGTCTTTCTCCGTCTTTTGCGGCTGCTTTTGACTCTGATTCTCTGCCGTTGCTACTGTTTTGCTGCTGTTTTAGTTACTGTTTTGGGATGTTCTGGTTACTATTCTGGTAATTTAGGGGACTGTTTTGGTGTGTGTTTAGGCTACTGTGTTTGGGGTAATTTTCGGTGATGTGTGGAGGTTAGTGGGGCTGATTTTCGGTGGTGGTTAGGGGTTGTTTTGGTGCTGTTTTTCGGTGATGTGAGGGTGGTTGCTTGTGGTGGATTCGGCTATGGAGGAGATGGTTGTGGCTCTTTGTTCTCTTTTTGTTTTGTGTATATGTCAAGTGTTTTTCTTTGTCTTGGGCGTGTATTAGAGAGTCTAGAGGAGAGGTGGCTAGGTATGGGGTTGTTTATATAGAGAAAGGCTAGGGCTTCACCTTGTCTCACAAGGAATGGATTTTGGCATTAAAAAGAGGATTTGATTTGGTATTCAACAAGGAAAGGATTAGATTGAGGGGGGACAAAATATTTAGTTTATGTTGATTAGGCATACAATATTTTAAGTTTGGGAATAATATATTGGTTGATTGATTTTAACTTGGTATGATTATATTTGATTGGTTTAGATTAGACATTTAGTTTGTTGATTGATTTTAATTAGGCATGCAATTTTTTTAATTTGTGTAAGTATTTTATTTAATTTGGTATGTGATTTTTAGATTTGTTTTGATTTCACCATGTGTTAAATATGTGTTTTAAGTGGGCTTGGGCGTGTGGGGCAAGGTTTGGGCGAATTGGGCTTAATGTGAGGCTAGCAGCAAAACCAGAATTACCGACACCGTTCGAACGCATCATCGAACGCAGCACGAACACCCGCAATCTGTTTGACGTTCGAACGTATACACGAACGTAGCACCAACGAAAACAGTGAACCTTGTTTATTCTGAATTCCCCTTCCGATGTCCGTTTTCCGTGACCTCCGTGACTTAAAAGGTAGTGTCTCCAAAATGAGACTCATCATAGGGACTTATGTGTAAAAATGCAGTGCCTACAGTCGCCCCCACTTTGATGGGACTTGTGTAATGTGCAACAGTGACAATCCTATCAAAGTTATGCAATGCATTTTCACTTACCTGGCTCGCCAGCTGCCACTTGACTTACCATGTGTTGAGTTGAGTTGATTTGGATGGTGAGGTACTGCGACCCCTGGTTCATTCCCGAACCGTGCTTCCATTCTTGGAGTGCCATTCTCGGCCTGTTCATTCCTGAACTGTATTTCCATTCCTGGAGTGCCATTCCCGGCTTGTTCATTCTTGAACTCTGCTCTATTCTTGGATTGCCGTTCCCGGCTTGTTCATTCTCGAACTGTGTTGAGATGAGGCTTTATTCCTCCCGAGCTTTATTCCCGAACTGTTGAGATGAGGTTTTATTCCTCCGAGCTTTGTTCCCGAACTGTGTTGAGATGAGGCTTTATTCCTCCTGAGCTTTATTCCCGGACTGTTGAGATGAGGCTTTATTCCTCCCGAGCTTTATTCTCAAACTATACTGACATGAGGCTTTCTTCCCCTTGAGCTTTGTTCTCGAACTATACTGGTATGAGGCTTTCTTCCCCTTGAGCTTTGTTCTCAAACTATACTGACATGAGGCTTTCTTCCCCTTGAGCTTTGTTCTCAAACTAACTGATATGAGGCTTTCTTCCCCTTGAGCTTTGTTCTCAAACTATACTGACATGAGGCTTTCTTCCCCTTGAGCTTTGTTCTCAAACTATACTGACATGAGGCTTTCTTCCCCTTTAGCTTTGTTCTTTGATCTGAGCTGACTGTGTGGCTTTGTTATTGAACTGTATTGAATGCAGGCTTTCTTCATGAACTGAACTGAATGTAGGCTTTCTTCCTGAACTGAACTGAATATAGGCTTTATTCCCGAACTGAACTGACATGAGGCTTCTTCCCCTTGAGCTTTGTTCTCAAACTATACTGACATGAGGCTTTCTTCTCCTTGAGCTTTGTTCTTTGATCTGAGCTGACTGTGTGGCTTTGTTCTTGAACTGTATTGAATGCAGGATTTCTTCCTGAACTGAACTGAATGTAGGCTTTCTTCCTGAACTGATATGGACCTCGCCCTCGATCTGATACTGATATAGGCCTCGCCCCCAAACTGATGCAGATGTGGGTTCCCCCCTAAACTGATGCTGATGTGGGACTCGCCCCCAAGCTGATACTAATGTGGGCCTCGGCCTTGAACTGATACTGATGTGAGCCTCGCCCTCAAACTGATACTGATATGGGTCTCGCCCCTATGTTGATATTGATATAGCCTCGCCCCCATGCTGATACTGATGCTAATATTGATGCTTCTGACTGGCTTTCATTTGTCGCTTTCTCTCTTTCTTCTTCAAAACTTGTGAACACAAAACAAATACAAAACACAAAAAGGAATGCAAAATATGTTACGTGTATGCATGCATGCGTGAATGAGTTTCCCATCCCGTTGGGTTAGGTCTTCCGTCAATTCCATTGATGACCATTCTTCTCTTAGGGAAAGTACCATTTCCACCTGTCTACACTGATTTGTTCCAGGAACCCGTTTCTTTCCAAGTCTAACAGTCCCACTGTCTCAATTTCCCAATTCCTGAATGGCTAACTTATATTTTCTGCTTGCTTCCTTTGAGGATTCCCTACGTTCTGAGCATCACATTACCAAGATTGAACACACTCATGTTGTAAGTTTGAAAGTAATAGTCTTAGGCAGATAAATGAAATGATCGCCTTTATTATTGTTGAGGAAATGTTCGAACAGGTAAACAAAATCAATTTCTTTATTAAAAATGCAAGATAAACTAGGAGAAACAACAGTGCCTTCTTCTTCAGCCCATGGTTCTTCACCATTGTTATCCCTTATCCCCATATGAGAAGCTTGGTGGTTGAGGGTTCGGAGGTCAAAGGTTTCAAGAAAGCAAAAGGTTATCATGGTGGTGGGGCGGAGTGGTAATTTGGTAGGGGTTTCTGTGTGTATTGGGTTGTTCTTTCTCTGGGTCGGGTATTGTATGGGCATCGATGAGGTTTTGGATTTCATGTCTGAGGCGGGCGCAGTTGTCGGTGTCATGGCCTTTTTCTTGGTGGAAGTGACAGTATAAGTTTAAGTTCATGTGAGGTGGCACAGGATTTGGAATGGGCCTAGGTTCCAAAGGTTTTAAGAGTCCTTGCGCCTTCAGCTTTTCAAATACCTTTGAAAGAGGCTTACCAAGGTTAGAAAATCGTCTGTTCTTAATGGCAGTGACCTCAGCAGTAGCAGGCATAGTCCCTGAATGTCCCCCAATATTCCTTCTGTTCTGTCCATAAAACTTTCTGTTCTCGGCTTCCTCCTCCTCAATATCCATAACTGTCTCCCTCAGCTGTCGAAAATCAGTAATCATCGAAGTCATTCTCCTCAGTTTACCATAAATAGAGGGCTTGGTGCCCTTGATGATCATTTTGATCTGGTCCTTTTCTGAGGGCCGGGTCTGCATCTTCAGAAGCTGGCTCCTCCAGCGGTCCACATATTCCTTGAAATTTTCCTCCGGCTTCTGCTTGATATTTTCTAATTCACGGAGTGACAAGTCAATCTCCAGGTCCGTGACATATTGCTTTAAGAAAGCATCAGCTAGCTCCCTCCAATCTTCCTTAACCTGCTTGTCCAGGTTATGGTACCATACTACGGGTGCCCCCTCGAGTGACATCCCAAACATCTTTTAGACTTGGAGCTGTGATAGGCCTACTGAACTCATGACTGAGACATATTGCTGCAGATGGACTCTCGGGTCTCCATTCCCATTAAACTTGGCCATGTCGGGCATTCTGAACTGAGCAGGCAACTGTTCCTCAAAGGTCATCGCCTCATAGTCTAGTAAGTCTTCATCCTTACCCTTCATCTTACGGGTAATAGACTCTACCTGGTCACGGAGTTTCTGCAATTCTACCTGAGACCCAACTGTTCTCCCAGTGGCATAATCAGCCATATCATCATCAAAAGCGGGGATGTCATCCCCCAATCCATTCGGAGTCTCCTCACGTCTTACATTCTCAGAGTTTCCCCTAGCACGGGGCACAACCATATTTGTCATGGAAACAGTCAAGGCTTGCAACTGTTCGGTAATCTTGGCCAAACCATTTTCCAACTGATCTATCCGGGATACCTCATTATCGGATGTACTCATGTCTGTTACCGGTCTTTTGGTGAGTCTTCCCTCTTCCCTAACCCAACGAGAGTCTATGATGGCTTTTAGAACACAAGGGTTAGCATGATGTATGTATGCATGAGGTGCGTGAGATGCATGTAACATATATAACATACTAAATCAATTAAAATTTTCACACAAATCGGCTTGTTATCATTTTAGAAGCTTTTGGGCTAATTGTCATAGGAATGCACTCGTCCCAGTTTAAATGGTCCAACGAGTTCACATCTCATGGCAAGGAGCCCAACTAAATCCAAATGGTAATGTTCCGAACACAAACACAAAATGGCCCATCAACATTTAGAAGCCTTTGGCTCAATCGTCATAAGGTACGTTCTTGTCCCAGTTTAAATGGCCCAACAAGCCCATATCTCATGACAAAAGGTCCGAATGGATCCAAATGACAATGTTCCCAAACACAAGCATACAAGAAGATAATGCAAACAATAATTTCTACAGAATGGCCCATCAATATTTCAGAAGCTTTGGGCCTAATTGTCATAAGATACGAACCTGCCCCAGTTTAAATGCCCAGCAAGTTTGCATTTTTGACAAAGAGTCCAATTCATCCAAATGATAATGGTCCTAAAGCACAAGGAAATATTTGTTATAGGCTATACAACCCGGTCTACGCATGGGTTCATGGGAGTATGGACAAAGGCTCTCATCGGCGAAGGATGGCCCTCAACTAGGTCTCCCCAATCAAGGGTTCGAGCAACCAAGTGAGCACACCCTTTTTTATACATTAAGGTACGTGCCAATGAGCTATGGTGTGTGACGGACTGTCAAATGGATTTCCTATTGTAGATTCCCCAGAGGGAAGGTGGAGCGAGACTCACTTAAGTACCCAAAGCCTCTAGGCTCTTATCGCTTGGTGTCAGGAATAAACAACGAGTCCTCCAAATTAGTCCATCACAAAGGCTAAGAGTAGATGGCCATATAGGTGTCCTCACAGCTTTTCCTTCTAGAAAGGTAGTGAGTGAAGGAAGACACCAAACCATTACCTAGCCTCAAAATGCCTTTGATTACAACCCCCATTTCACACATTTGTAGACACGGTTAATTAAAGCATAAATCTATACATTACAAGGCATTATTTCGGGGCCGATTCTCTGTCCCCAGTGGAGTCGCCAGACTGTAGACAACAGAACCTGGGCGACGCCGTTCCTAGGCTCGCGGCACTAGTGGGAAATACTAAATAATATGGAGTCGCCACCCGGTGTGAACCGGGACAAAGATTTAAGGCCGCACTCACCCCTCGCAAGGGAAGACCTCAAACGTTGGGTTCGGAATGGTCCCTTACTTATGTCACTTGTAATGTAAAGATTTATGCAATAATCCAACCAGGCTTAAATAACATTTATTTCCAAAAATATCGTGCTTCTAGATTCATATGCATACATCAACAAGTTCATCACAACATGCAACATCACATGGCAATCTCATGAACATATTTCAATCCTATGACATGGAAAACTAAGAACGACCTAATCATGCTTGGGTACTATCTCATGAACCTATTAACCAAATAACCTGCCAACAGCCTAATCATGCTTGAATATAATCCCAAGAACACATAGAATGGATAAATGCAGGAATACAAATAATACGGTTGACTATATAACATAAGAAAGATCAACCAAGAGGCAATTATGCATGAATATGATAAGACAGACTCAGTTCAGTGTGTGCGCGTTCGTGTAGCGTTCGTAAACGCGTTCGAACGGTAAACAGAAGGTTCGCGTTCTTGTGGCGTGTGATAACGCGTTCGAACGGAAATGAAACAGAATGCTCACGTTCGTGTGGCGTTTGTGAACGCGTTCGAACAGAAATGAAACAGAATGCTCACGTTCGTATGGCGTTTGTGAACGCGTTCGAACGGAAATGAGACCTGATACATGATAAGGCAAAATGCATGCGCGTTCGAGTTGCGTTCGTAAACGCGTTCGAACGGGAACATACCTGATGCATGAAATGAGACGCAATATATAAACAACAAAATTAAAGGGCGCGGCGAAGTACTGCCGTAAAGGTGGCCTTTTGGGGGGCTCTTGATCTCTCAAAGAGAGGACCTTTAGACCAACATACTAAGCCCATGCGCGTCATATCACATCATGCATACAAACATAAAGATAATCATATTCAACTAAGTATGCCCGATTGAACGTGTCTTGCATCCAACCGAACACACATCAATCGGCGCGGCAAAGCATCGTGGTAAAGGGCTTTAACCACTCCCCATAG
This sequence comes from Zanthoxylum bungeanum, assembly GCA_019454045.1. NCBI lineage: Eukaryota > Viridiplantae > Streptophyta > Magnoliopsida > Sapindales > Rutaceae > Zanthoxylum > Zanthoxylum bungeanum. The sequence continues at coordinate 13,024 of SKCR01012113.1, forward strand.
GGGATATTTCATTCCACTTACTAAGCCCATGCGCTCGATTGAACCATGCATAAATAAGCAACAATATTAAACGTAGTGTGTCCGATTGAACGTATCTCACATTCAACCGAACACACATCAATCGGTGCGGCAAAGCATCGTGGTGAAGGATTTTAACCCTTCCGATTAGGGGACCTTTCATCGCACTTACTGAGCCCATGCACTCGATTATATCATACACAAATAAACGACATACATGATATAAATAACAAGAAATAGATAAACCAAAGCAACACAAAACAAGAGAAGGTGCCGTTTACTCAAGTGGTACGTGGAGTTGTATCCCAAGTACAGATCGCACTACCGTCCATTCGGATTCGGCTACGGAATTTACGTCTGGGTTTCCATCCTATATACCACAAAAGACGACACTCTTCCATTTCATTCAAGCCACAACATGCATCCATAAACGACTCTCATGTGAATAGAATTCAATAATAAAAGAAACGAATATAAACTAATGAAAAAGTGCCCTCAGGTCTAACCTTTTAAATCACCTCTCGGATGTACGGTACACGATCGTCGGAAGGGTGGATGCTCCGCAACTCTTCCGGTTCACTGGTTCACTGTTCTCGTTCGTTGTCTCACTGTTTTGAGTCGTCTTTCTCCATCTTTTGCTGCTGCTTTTGACTCTGATTCTCTGCCGTTGCTACTGTTTTGCTGATGTGTTTTAGTTACTGTTTTTGGGATGTTCTGGTTACTGTTTTTGGTAATTTAGGGGACTGTTTTGGTGTGTGTTTAGGCTACTGTGTTTGGTGTAATTTTCGGTGATGTGTGGAGGTTTAGTGGGGCTGATTTTCGGTGGTGGTTAGGGGTTGTTTTGGTGCTGTTTTTCGGTGATGTGAGGGTGGTTGCTTGTGGTGGATTCGGCTATGGAGGAGATGGTTGGGGCTCTTTGTTCTCTTTTTGTTTTGTGTATATGTCAAGTGTTTTTCTTTGTCTTGGGCGTGTATTAGAGAGTCTAGAGGAGAGGTGGCTAGGTATGGGGTTGTTTATATAGAGAAAGGCTAGGGCTTCACCTTGTCTCACAAGGAAGGGATTTTGGCATTAAAAAGAGGATTTGATTTGGTATTCAACAAGGAAAGGATTAGATTGAGGGGGGACAAAAAATATTTAGTTTATGTTGATTAGGCATACAATATTTTAAGTTTGGGAATAATATATTGGTTGATTGATTTTAACTTGGTATGATTATATTTGATTGGTTTAGATTATGCATTTAGTTTGTTGATTGATTTTAATTAGGCATGCAATTTTTTTAATTTGTGTAAGTATTTTATTTAATTTGGTATGTGATTTTTAGATTTGTTTTGATTTCACCATGTGTTAAATATGTGTTTTAAGTGGGCTTGGGCGTGTGGGGCAAGGTTTGGGCGAATTGGGCTTAATGTGAGGCTAGCAGCAAAAACAGAATTACCGACACCGTTCGAACGCATCATCGAACGCAGCACGAACACCCGCAATCTGTTTGACGTTCGAACGTATACACGAACGTAGCACCAACGAAAACAGTGAACCTTGTTTATTCTGAATTCCCCTTCCGATGTCCGTTTTCCGTGACCTCCGTGACTTAAAAGGTAGTGTCTCCAAAATGAGACTCATCATAGGGACTTATGTGTAAAAATGCAGTGCCTACAGTAGGTCCCAGACTTTCATCAAATTAAATAAACAAAATGCATAAATGCTTATTTTCGGAGGATCCGAATCCGATTGATAACTTTCAACTCCTTTTGATTCTTCAAAGAATTCAATTGAAGCTCCAATTATCCGACTAGTCGAAGCTTCGATATCTACTTAATAGACGATCATTAATTAAATTGCAGGACTTTCTGTATTTTCAAATTGTCGAAGCTCCGACTTGTGTATTTATAAATTAAAGCTGAAACGCAAACGCAAAAACTCAAGCTCTTCAATCCTTGATGCCTTGTACAAGAAAATTAAAAGACTATAATAAAGTTAATTTTTTATTATTATTTTTATTTTTATTTTTTACGAATGTTCTCGTAACAGTTGAAATATCAAAGTAGGAATCTTATATTCCAATTATATTGGCACTCAAGACAATGTCTAATTGTATATGCTAACCGGACTATGTCAAGTATTATGTTATTTATTTTTTTTTTTTAAAGATAAAAGTAATTTTGATTTGTTAATATTACACGACAATATTTTCAAATAGTTCAATATATCCCAACAATTTTTTTTTTCGATGAGTTTTTTTGGACTAGTAGAGAAATTATAGTTGAAAAATTGGATCTTCACATCGGTGATTCGACATTAAACTTTAACTAAAAGCGTGTACAAAATAAAATGCTTTTTTAGGGCACTTTGAATGAACTAATAATAAATGAAATGAAGTCATTTCCGCTCAAAAGATGACAAATCATCTCATTCAATTTTCCAATTTTTATTTATCACATATTTATTCTATATTTCTATATTGTTTAATAACTTGTTTTGGGATATAATTTGTTGAGTATATTGATTGAGAAAATTATACATTAAGCTTAATCAGTAAAATTACTATTCATCAATATTTGTCAATTATCCCATTCACCCCCCCCCCCCCCCCTTTTGGGTTTATTTGTATTTGTATTTAAGTGCTTGTAGATAATCACACTCATAGTGTCCGTATCTCGTTCAAAATACAGTCTTCAAAATATCCGCATCTCAAATCCTCATATGATGAGATCCTGATCGAAGATCAATTTTTGAAAATATCGAGACTCCCTAAAGTTGATCAAATAAATCATCGATACGAGATAACAAATACCGATTCTTAACCGCCACCTTATTGAGCTTACGATAATCGATACACAATCTTAAGGTACCATCATTCTTTTTCACGAATAATATTGGTGTTCCCCAAGGTGATACACTAGATCTAATAAATCCTTGATCTAACAATTTTTGCAATTGTTTTTCAACTCCTTCATTTCTTCTGGGCCCTGCGATACATATATATACACCTTGAGTAAGTTATGAATTTGAATCGGTGCTCATAATTTTTGTACTTAATTTTTATACAACCAATTAGATTAATATTTAGCTATATAATTTTTTTTTCCAATAATTATCAATCACAATATTTAAAAAAAAAAACTCAATAAAAAAAATCAAATAAATACGAAATCCAAGTTATCTCTAGACACTCAGAGAGACATTTATGTAGGCTTTTAAAGATAAACATATTACAATAATCTCGGAGGATCCGATTGATGGCTTACTATTCTTTTCATTCTTCAAGGAATCTACCATATCAAATTACTTCCAAGTAATATTATATTATCAACTAGTCAATTTTTGATTTGTTAATATAATAAGAAAATATTTTCAAATAGTGTCTTCAAAGGGCGGGACTTAATAGTGTAGAGTTCAGAATTTGACATTCAGGTCTTGAGTTTTTTATGCTCTTAGCTCTGATATCCAATCAAATAATATGTTTCGTCTTTTAATATGTATCGGGTTGTGGGTTTTTTATGCTCCCAACTCCAATGCCCAATATGTTCTATCTTTATGCTCTCAGTTCCGATATCCAATCAAACAATATGTTCGGGCATTCAAACGAAGTATCAATATACTCACCTAAGTTTTTTACGCTCTCATCTCCGGTGTCCAATCAAACGATATGTTATGTCTTTTAATTGTAGAAATTTGGTCCATTTTCCACACTTATTATGGGTGGATCTGAATATTATATTCTATTTCTTGATAATTACTCTTGTTACACATGATTATATCTCATAAATATAGTTATGAACTTTCTTCAATTTATCATGAATTTGCTAATAAGATTAAAACACAATTTTCTAGTACCATTAAAGTTTTTCGTACTGACAATACCCTAAAATATAAGAACTCTGATTTCATAATTTGTTTTGTTTTTTTTTTTAAAGAAAATTAATTGTTCGGTCTTTTCATTACAATCCAATAAGACGGATAATCTCTGCCATCAATTTTTCTTTTGGCTTTCATAATTGGTAGGTCCCATACTTTCATCTGCTACAATTTTCTAATACCACTGTCAATACCATAAAATATAGGAACAAAGATTTCATAATATATATATATATATACATATATATATATATATACATATATATTATATATATATATATATATATATATATATTATATATATATATATATATATATATATTAAATAATTGTTTGGTCTTTTCACTTGGATGTTGTTTAGTTAAATTGCAGGACTTTTTGTCTTGTCAAATTGTCGCAGCTCCGATTAAATTGCAGGACTTTTTATTGTCGAGCTCGATCAAATCATTTCCAAGTAATATTATATTATCAACTAAGTCAATTACATTGTCTTATTTTTGATTTGTTAATATAATAAAAAAATATTTTGAAATAGTGTTCATAAGGGGCATGACTTAATAATGTAGGGTTTAAAATTTGACCTTCAAGTCTTGAGTTTTTTATTCTCTTAGCTCCGATGTTCAATCAAACAATATGTTCGGTCTTTTAATATGCATCAGGGCCTAGGTTATTTATGCTCCCAACACCGATGCCCAATCAAATAATATGTTATGTCTTTATGCTCTCCTCTCCGAAATCAAATCAAATTTCGGGAGTTCAGGAGAAGTATCGCATCACTTGGATTCTTTATGCTCTCATCTCTGATGCCCAATCAAACGATATGTTATGTCTTTTAATTATTGAAATTTGGTCTATTTTTCACTCTTATTATGGGTGAATCTAAATATTATGTTCTCTTTATTGATAATTACTCTTGTTACACATGGTTATATCTCATAAAAATAGTTCTGAACTTTCTTCAATTTATCATGAATTTGCTAATAAAGTTAAAACATAATTTTCTAATACCATTAAAATTTTTAGCACTGACAATACCATAAAATATAGGAACTCCAATTTCATATTTAAAAAAAAAATAATAATAATAATTGTTTGGTCTTTTCATTACAATCCAATATGATATCCGATAATGTTAACATTTTTGTTTTGTTTCCTAATTGGTAGGTCCCAGACTTTCGTCTTTCGTCTTTCCGATTTTGTATTGTCAAATTGTCGAAGCTCCGATAGAGATGTGTATTTATAAATTAAAGCTTAAAGCTGAAACATAAACCCAATAACTGAAGCTCTTCAATCATAATTATGTCTCAGCAGCACCCACCATCTTCTCCTTCAATTGATGACACTGAAGCCCAATCAGCTGCTGCTTCCATAAACACAAACACAAAAATGTCCATCAGTTCAAGTCTCAAATCATTTTTCACTTCTATCAAAAACTTCATTAAGTCCAAGCTTCTTCCTAGCTTAGAGCCGCCACAGCAGAACCCAAACCCAATTCTGCTTCAGTGGGAAAATATTTTGCTGGCATATTGTTTCACATCTCCAATTCAAATAGCTACCCTCTATGCACAAACTAAATCCCCACTCTCTGTTTCCTTCTGTCTGCTTTCTTTTGTTATCTTAATAATCTTTCTCTTACTCTTTGTTTCAATATCCATTGCCCATAAGTTTACAGTCATATCACAAGTATTGAAAAAGATTGCAATATTTCTTGCTGCCACTTCAATCGTCCTTGCAATTACAATCCCATTTCCACTCTGGCTCAAATGCATCGCCTGGATTATTTATGCTATCGGCTTGCTCATCATTGTTATATGCTACCGATTCTAAATATGTTTTGCTTCTCATTCTTCGTTTGATTATAAGTATATTTTGCTTCTCATTCTTCATTCGTGTTGACGGATATATTTCAGAATATATAAATTCTTCATTTGGTGTAACAAGTGCTTGTTGTTAGCTAGAGCTTAAAATGCCCTGTTTTAGTAAGAGTAGTATTCAGAGCTTTTGATTGGTTGATGCCTTGTACAAGCAAATTAAAAGAATAAACTAATTGTACCAAAAAAAAAAAAGAATAAACTAAAGTTATTTTTTTATTTTTTTAATTTTTTTTTTTTTTTTTAAGAATGTTCCTTTGAAGTATCAAAGTAGAAATCTTATATTCCAATTATATTAGCACTCAAGATAATATTTAATTGCATATGCTAACCAGATTGTCAAGAGTGCTATATTATTATTATTATTATTTTTTTTTAGAAAAAGATGAAAGTAATTTTGATTTGTTAAATATTACAAGACAATATTTTCAAATAGTTCAATATATCCCAACAAATTTTTTTTTTTTTTTTATTTGATAGCTTTTTTGGGGTTTGATTAGATAAATTATAGTTGAAAATATCGATCTTCAAATCGGACATTCGGCATTAAACTTCAACTAAAAGCGTGTACAAAATAATTTAACATGAAGAAAAAAGAAGACAACATAACTTGACTGATGTACCGTCATAGGATCCGATTGATGACTTTCAATTCTTTTTAATTCTTCAAAGAATTAGATTGAAGCCAATTATCCGACTATTCGAAGCTAAAAATAAATTTGATTGGCACCTTGAGAAAAATATATGCAAAAATTTAATTGGCATTTTATTGAATATAAAAATTCATAAAGATCTACACTTGTGATCGACTCATGTAGGCTATATCAAACCACCTGCTTGTTACGTCCTAATTTTGGTTGAAAGGAAGTCATTTTATGAGTGGTTGAAAATTGTAAAATTTCCTGATGGGTATGCATAAAATATAGGAAGATGTGTTAGAGATGACACAATAACTGGGTTAAAGAGTTATAACTGTCACGTGCTTCTGTAAATTCTTCTTCCCGTGGGCATTCGTTCATTCCTTTCACCTGACAGTACATTTACCCGCAGAAGCACAGAAAGAAGGTCATGTCCACTTCAGTTGGATGTATCCATAGAAAAGTAAGTTTTTTCTATAAATATTAATTCATGTCAGACATATACATGACTATATCATATTAATTTTGTTGCTAAATATTTTAGGGAATTTGGACGGCACAAACAATATATACGAAATAAGACGACCATAAGGGTCAATTGCTATATTTAAGTGGTTTGAGACAACTATGAGTTTTTTTTCCATACCCAAACTTTTTTAGTGTATAATATATCTTATTTTCCCTAATAAATGATTTCATATAAACAATCAGATTGAAAATGGTGATGTCGACCCCTCCAGTGCTATAGCATCATTAGCTTATGGTCCTGCAAGACAAGCATATGAGTATTTTGGTTGTATCGTTAATGGTGTATGATTTACCGTAGAGCAAATAGATATTTTACACTCAACACAAAACTGTGGGATTACAATTTCAGAATATCATGGTGATAGTACTATTGACTTTTACGGTGTCCTGCAAGGGATTATTGAATTGATTTACAAGCCTAATTGTCAGATTGTCTTGTTCGCACGCAAGTGGTTTGACACTGATCATAAAAAGAGAAGAATTCAGTCCCATCACCATCTAACGTCATTCAACGTTCAACGTGCTTGGTACAAAGATGATCCATATATTTTTTTTATCATCAAGCACGTCCTGTCATGTATATGGATGACTCAAAATTTGGTAATTGATGGAAAGTCGTGGAAAAAATAAACCAAAAGGGTATTTGGGATGTTCAAGAGAAACAAAATGCTACCAATGATCACTTCGAATAGAATGTTGAGCACGACGATGATGTCGAGCAAACTTTTTAGTTGCCAAATATTGCTCAGAATGATATTATTTGTATTCAGCTTACACATGATGACATTCATGCCATTGAGGTCATTCAAAACTTGGATCACGACTAAGAAACAAATGACAATCGAGAAGAAGATGTAGTCGAAGGCGAGTTTACATCGGAAGATGAAACCGATCAGATATTTAATAGTGATTAATAAATTTTATAATATGTAATATTTTTAAAAATAATTAAAAATAAATATATATCATCAAGCGTCACCAAATAATATTGATGCTAAATATCGATTGCATATTATTTAGCGTCGCCATATAGCGACGTCAAAAGTGTGGAGGGAAAATCCATTTTTTTAATTTTAACAATTAATGTCGATAAATGAAAATACGAGGCTAAATATTAAATATTTAACATCACTATTTATTGGTGGCGCTAAAGGTTATTTTAGCGTTGCCTGATATGACGTGCTAAAGATTCTTTATAATTCACCAGAACAACCTTCTTCATCACTCTCACAACTGAAGAAACGCAAAGACTCTCTCAACCTTATGAATTTGAGGTGATGGTTTTTTTTTTTTTTGTTGCTTTGTTATGATTTTTTGTGAATTTATTGTGGTTCAAAATAAATTAGGGTTGTAAGGGGAATTTGAAAACTCTCTACAATCCTAAACACTTAGTGTACTAATGACACATCAATTGTTTGGTTGTTTGCCTCAATGAGATAAACAACCTATTTTATATAGACATTTCAAAATCTTGTCGAAATAGATGGTTATATATTATTAGAGTTCTATAAATTGTTTTAGTATGAGACTCTCATACTTGTTTATCATTGCTTACAGTTAAAATATCCCCTAATTATTAGCGATAAAAAATAATTTTAAGATTTATGCATGTAAAATGTGTCATTCGACTTGCTATTTGTATAAATATTTTACAACCTTGTTGAAATGGATGGTTATATATGATTAAACCATCATTCCTATATTTATGTGATGAGTTTTATAAATTATTTTTTTTATGAGACTCACATACTTGTTTATCAATGCTTAAAGTTAAAGTAAACATACACACAAGAATACATGTTCTATTAAGTTTTAAGTAGTTATTATTATTTTTGAATGTGTCTTGACGATAAATGAAATCCAAAACAAAACCTTACATCTCATTTAAGTTGGCATTCAAGATTTTGTCAGGCCCTAGTCCTATCAAGAGAGAAGAATTATTAAATAAATAAAGGTATCATAAAATATAATAAAGGAGGTGTAATGGAACCTAATGTCAACTTTTTATTAATTGAATCTTTGTAATTGATTTGTGACATTTTATGTAGATTATTGATTATTCTATTTGCTGAATGCGTTCCATTGTTTGGCCAATATTAGGATAGTTATATTAAAACTTAAAAGAACTTGAAAAAGAGAATTTTGATTTAGCCTTAGGAATTGATAACAAGTGATCTCATTCTATTGAATATTGAAAATTCGCGATTAGCATAGGTTCTGACCCTATGAGGAAATTACACAATATTTTAAGATAAGTCCTAAATATTGTTTCTATGGAATTCTAATAGAGAATAACAAAGTCACAACAACAATAAACTCCACAATATCAATTCAAAGCAAAATATAAATTGCGGAAAATAAAATCAATCACACAAAATCAACACAATAATTTTGGTGACGAAGTGGAAAACTCGTGCGAGTAAAAACCACTCCGGATATATCGGCTACTAGTCTAATCCACTATATCGAGAAAAACTTACAGCGATGGTCAAGACCTATGGTGGTAACTCCACCGACTCAAGTACCTCAATACTGCAAGAACTCAAGGAAACTCCTCAAGCCCGCGACCCAAAGTTTTCTTCAGAACTTTTGAAGTCTCTGAGTAGATTGTATCACCTATAAATGCCAGAACTCCGACTACCAAACTTCCTCCTAAAGAACTCTAAAGGGTTAGGAATTTTGGGTTAAGTTGTGTTGAAGGTTTATCAAAGACGGAATCTCACCATTAATGAAGAAGACAATGAGATAAAAAGTCTTCAATGGTGGATTCAAAGAGAGTTCAAAGCTTTGAGAGATTTTGGCTCAAGGGATTTGTGTTTCAACTAATAAGGATGGCGGCTACATGTTCTATTTATAGGTAGGGTGAAAAGTTAGGGTTTTGCAAAGGCAAAAAGCACAAAAATGTGTCCAGATCGTAGTCGCGTTCGAATAGTTACTCGAACGCACCACGAACGCATGCCTACTGGAAAGACTCGTTCGAACGCCACTCAAACGCACAACGAACGGATGCTCTCTGGAATGATCTCGTTCGAACCCAACAAAAACTTGCCTCGAACGTTTGCTCTCTGGAATGATCCCCTTTGAACACAACGGAGAACGTGCCACTAATGTCACATGTTCGAACCAAACAACGAACGCAGCACTAACGCCAATGTTCGAACGCTGCAACGAACGCATGTCTGATGCACATTAGCTAAAAACCAGTCCAATTGCACAAAGATCTTCATGAAAGATTACAACTCAATTGAACTTATTTTGTCACGGATATTACCAATAAAAATGAAACTAACAAATATAATAATATGCATAATATGAATATATCCATAGAGCATATGTAACCATAATTAAAACCTGATCATAATGAATTTGCCTTAAATTAATTATCATAAAATATAGATAATTGAACTAAGTTAGCATTTTTACTTGTCTTTTGGAAGAGACTTATAGATAACTTCATATTCTAGGTTAATAATTTATCATTGTTGATCAGTTATAAAGAAATGAGAAAGATTTAAGGGAATATTGTGGGAAAATTGTAATTAAATGTTTTTCTTATCTTACTATTTCACTTGTTTTAATTTATTTTTAATTTATTTTAATTTATTAGTTAATACATCTTCTTTCATAATTGCTAATTTAAATAATCAATGTGGATAAAAAATATGAAAAAGCAAAAGAAAATTTACAAAAAAAATTGTCTCGGATATATCTACTCAAATATTGTTATATATTATAAATAAATATAGAATGAGAACTACTTTACTAACTCTCATATGTCTTAAAATTAATTTTTTAAAAAAAAAATATCATTTCTTTGCCCACTAGAGTCATGAGACATGGTCTGATATTTTCAAGTAGTTCTATTTAATTTATTTTTTGATTTAAAATCAGGTAAAGGGAAAAAATAAGTTTGGACTTTACTCACCGCTTGGTACTGACAGTTGCACGTATATACAAAACAAAAAAGCCTTGTGATTGAAGTGAAAAATACCTTGAGAATTGGTATAATGTACATTGTTAGTTCCATTTTTATTGGCAATGTTCGTGACAAAACAAGTTCAATTGAGTTATAATTAGTCTTAAAGAACTTAGAGCAATTAGACTGGTTTTTGGAAAAATTGGAGCATTTTCATCAGTGCTGCGTTCGTTGCAATGTTCGAACATGTGACATTAGTGACATATTCTCCATTGGGTTCAGACAAAATATTCCAGAGAGCTAACGTTCGAGGAAGAGTTCGAACGAAATATTCCAGAGAGCAAACATTCATGGTGCGTTCTAGTAGCGTTCGAACAAGTCTTTCACTTTTAAAAACCCTAAATCTTCACCCTATATAAATAGAAGATGTAGCCACCTTCCCCAAGTGTTGAAACAAAAATCCTTTGAGCAAAAATCCTTCAAAGCTTTCAACCTTCATTGATTCCACCATCGAAGACTTCTTTCATCTTCTTGTTTTCTTTGTTAATGGTGAGAATTATTCTTTAATAAACCTTCAACACAACCTTACCCAAAATTCCTAATCCTTTAGAGTTCATTTAGGAGGAAGTTTGGTAGTCGGAGTTCCGACGTTTAGAGTTGCAGAGACAATCCGCTTAGAGACTTTAGAGGTTCTAAGGAAAACCGTGGGTTACGGGCTTGAGGATTTCATTGAGTTCTTGCAGTCTACAGGTACTTGAGTCGGTGGAGTAGCCACCATAGGTCTTGACCATCACTGTAAGTTTTTCTCTTTATAGTGGATTGGGCTAGTAGCCGAGATACCCGGAGTGGTTTTTTACTTGCACGAGTTTTCCACTTCGTCACCAAAATTATTGTATTGATTTGGTGTGATTGCTTTTAATATTCTGCATCATATTTTAATTGTTTGATTTTAAGGTTGCTTGTTAGAAATTCATAGAATCAATAATCAAGACTTGTCTTGATTTATTGTGTTAATTCCGCGTAGGGTCAGAACCTTGGCTTATTATGAACTTTCAATTGGTATCAGAAATTGATCTCGATCCTTGACCTGTTTGCTATGGATCGTAGCCAACCTTTAAATTTTTCGCCATTTTTTAATGGCACAGACTACTTACATTGGAAGGTTCGCACGAGAGCGTTCTTTAAGTTCTTAGATGAGAGGGTCTAGATGACAGTAGTATACAAGTGGAAATATCTCGTAATTATAATTGATGGAGTCTCTTCCCCTAAAGAAAAATTGACCTGGACCAAAGATGATTTTGACTATAGCAATAGGAACAATAAGCAATTAATGTCATTCATGGTGCTGTTTATTCTACTGAATTTAGGAGAATCTCTAAGTGTGAGATAACCAAGGATGCTTGGGACATCCTGCAGACTGTGCATGAGGGCACACTGTCTGTTAAAAATAATAGACTCCAGGATCTTACTACTAGGTTTGAGGTCGCCCAGATGAAAGATGATGAGACCTTTGATGAGTTCTACACTGAGATTAATGATGTCGTTAACTCAAGTTTTAACCTAAGTGAGACTATCCATACCAGTAGGATAGTTAGGAAAATCCTTAGATCCATGCCAGATAAGTTCATGCCGAAGATTATCGCCATCGAGGAAACCATTGACCTTGATCAGCTTAAATTAGATGGCCTCGTAGGAAAACTGTAGGTTTATGAGAAGAAACTTTCTGTTTATAAAAAACAAAAACTATAGCGATGAAGATCGTGAAGAAAGTTACGCATGATCCGTCTAGTGATGATGATAATACCCTCACAGGTCATAATTTGGCCATATTTGCAAAGAAGTTTAAGAAATTTCTTAAACTGAAGAAGAATGGCCATAGAAGTGATATAAATATGGAGGATAGGCCTAGAGAGAGTAGGCATAGATGGAGAGATTCCAGAGAAGATAATGATAGTAGATCCCGTGGTATCCAATGCCATGGATATAAATGATATGTGCACATTAGACCTGAGTGTCCCACATACCTTAAGGCTAAAGATAAGAAAGCCATGACAGCCTCCCTTAGTAATTCAGAAGGTGGCTATACTTCGGATGAGTCTCCTAAAGAGAAAAGTAATTTTATGGCCTTTACTACTAGCGTGTCTAGACATAGAGGTTATTGTTAGGGGTGAGCACCGGTTCCGAGTAGACCCGAAACCGGTTGGAACCGGACCAGTTTTTCGGGTAAGGAACCAGAATCAGTTGTAACCGGTTCGGTTCCAGTTCCAAATTGAAGGAATCGAATTTAACCGGTTCCGGTTCCGGTTCCAAAAAGATCGGAACCGGAAAAAGTTCTTGGAACCGAATTGCTACCCGATTTATACCCGAATTTTATAAGCCAAAGTACTAAACGGTATCGTTTTAAAATTTGATATATAAACGCCCTTTTGCAGCTGCACTTTCTTCTCTCGTCACTCGCCATTTTAAGTTTTCAATTTCAACCTAACCCTAGCAACTGAACCGACCATTTCCTCTTCTTTCTCACCTGTGTTTCTCTTCTTCAATCTCTTCTTCGATCAAGACTTATCTCAGTGACAAGGCCAATAAGTCTCGTTTTCAAGACCTGGGTATGTTCATTTTTCTGTTTTTTTTTTTTTTGAAATCTTGCTTGTTCCAAGATTGTAAATGGAAATATTTTTTTAAAAGAAATGCATGCTAAATTGTTGGTTTTGTAATACAAAGTAGTCATGATTTTTTTTTTTTGCTTGGAGGATCTTTAAGTATCTTCATTATTATATAACCTTTTTCTTTTGTTTGGTTCCTGATATAATAAAGTAAAAGAAAGGATCTTGAATATGTAACTTGAGTATTTTGACAGAAGAATTGAAATAATGTATAGAAATGATCCTTATTTTCGAGATGAATTAATGAAGAAAATTTGAAGAAACATGGATTAATGTTTCGATATGTTAAAAGAAAGGCTTAAATTTTGTACCCTCTATCATATTGATTAATTGAACATGCTTTATGGTTTCACTAATGGTGAATTCAAAATCTCAGGCTTTGGCCTAACCCAGCACTATCAAATGGAATTTACTAAAGGTAGAATTTACAGAGCTGGACATTACTGGAGAAACAGGTTACTACGTATTCATTCAATTAGCATTTGGTGATACATCTGTGGTATATATAATTTTGTCCGCTTTCTAACTCTATAAATAGGGTAATTTAGAACCGGACCGGAATCGGATTGGAACCGATTAATATGGTATCCTATTTAATTGGGTAGGTTCCGGTTCCACTTAATTAGGAATCGAATTTTTTCGGATATGTTCATGTTCCAAGCGGAACCGGAACCGAAACCGATTTTGCTCACCCCTAGTTATTGTTAGTGATGCTGACGCTGATTCAGAATTCTCTCACGATGAGTCTATAGATGAGGAAAGTCTTCAGGTAGCTTATGCTGAACTGTTTAATGAGAGTCTAGCTATTAAGAAGACTAATATAGAGGTCAATAAGATGCTGAAATGAGTAGAGCTAGAAAAGAATGAAGCTCAAGACAAATTTGAGCACAACCCTGTGATGATTGATGACCTCAAGGAGAGGAACAGAAGCCTAGTTGATAGGGTCCAAACTTTAAAGGCTGAACTTGAAGACGCTAGAACCCAATTGTCTGTATTTTCTAATGGGAATAAAAATGTGGACCGTATGTTAGGTATTAGTTTTGAGCCTAACTGTGATAAGGCGTCATCCTCTAGAGCAGTGTCCGTCTCTGTTAAACATGACTTAGGTAAAAAACCTGTTGATTGTTGTCATGTGATTCCTCTATTTGTTCATCATCTTGTGTCCCAATCTCGATCTGGAGGTGTTGTGGGTAAACCTCGCTCTCATCACAGGTTTATGCATGTGTGCCATCACTGTGGCAAGACTAGACACATTAGGCCTAAGTGATTCATGTTGTACAAACAAAAGAAGAGGCCTAAGAGTGTGTCACCTAAATTTGCTACTTCAAATTTAGTTTCTCAATTTTCTGCACTAGCCAAACAAGCTCAATTCTTTAGTGAGAATATTGCTTTGTTGACTAGAAATTCTCGAGTGGAAGAAATTCCTAAGAAAGTTTGGGTAAGGAAGCAAGATGACTTCCCAACTACTTCTAAATGCCCGATAGACACGATGAGAGTGCACTTCGGTGTAACTCTTCATAAAAGTTGCATTTGTTTTTCCATTGCATGTGTGCGTGCGTGTGTTTTATGTTTTTGTACGTTTATTTTCTTTTCATTGTATATGGGTGTGTGCGTTTTATTTTTGTTATATGTCCCTTGGTATATAGGATGGAAACCTGGACATATATTTCATAGCCGATTTTGAACGGACGATAGTATGATCTGCACTCGGGATACAACTCCACGTACCATTGGATTTTGACAAGCCATGTTGTGTCTTATATTTTTTTTTGTGCATGTTAAAACTGAAAAATAAAAATATATAAATTGAAAAAGACCAAAATTATTTTTGTGGTTTGTTCGAGCATGAAAAGCATGTGCATGTGATCCTGGTAAGTAGGATATATGGTTATGCATGTATAATATGCTTTTATTTTTCTTGATGCTCTATATGCATGTGTGTGTGATAAAAACTCTTCATATATCTTGTGTTTACACCTCACATACACTGTTTTTATTTTGTCAAGGCTTGGTCGCATGTATGAGTCTTTGGACTAGTAATCTAATTTCTACCATACTTTGTTCGCTAAATAGTGTGACCTTTGACTAAATGACCTTGCTATCCTCTTGTAAAAGCAAAAAGAAATATAATAAAAAAAAGGAAATTTATATGAGACTCAAGTGCAATAGAGCAAATGTTTCCAAATTCAAAAGATAAAGGCAAAAACTCTTCACTCGAAAGAGTTGTTATTTATAAGCTCATGCTAGTTATGGGGAAAATAACATAGCATGCAACAAATGTTGCTTATTTCAGGTCCTAGTGGTGTTGGGTTTGAACATGTATTTTGTGGACTTGGTTTGTTAAGCATTGATTTGTTGTGCACTAATTTTTCACGCAAGTGCTTATTATGCTTTGGTGTTTATATCATATGCATAATTATTGTATTTAGCCAAACTTAAAATGATGCATATTATTTCATTACATAAATAGCTGAATACTGACTAAGTATCATTGTATTTGATTGAAGTGTTGTTTCAGTCAGTTTTTGATAAAAAAAATTTTTTTACCTAATTGTGTGCTTATATGTGCTCATTGTCAATGCATACCATTTGTTTTGCATATCTATGAGTGTTTACTTCCCGTATGATTATAAGCTAACTGTGTGGGCCTGTTAGTGAGAGGGGAGTAAGTTTATCCTGAGACCTTCATCATTTGTCATTTCGTGACAAAAAGAGGGATAATAGATTAAGAGGGAGTAGTACCGTAGAATATCCATTTAATATCTCAGTTTTAAGGAGAGTTAAGATTATGTGGGAGAAGAATATCTACTTTTTCATGCATGAGTTTTATACCTGCTTTAATCCCAATGATTTTCACGGTATATTATTGTTTATGGATGTTTCAGGTAAGCATGTTTGTTGCTGAGGTGGCATTATTTTAAGGACAACTTGGTTAGGTGTTAGATCGAGTCATAATGTAATAAGTCACTGTTTTGATGGTTAACAGTTGGCTATTTTCTTTTTGGGTCTTTTACCGTTGTCTTTGTATTAGTAGTGTTTTGTAACGGAGTGCCAAATGGGGAGATTTTTAGTTCCATTTTTATTGGCAATGTCCGTGACAAAACAAATTCAATTGAGTTGTAATTATTCTTGAAGAACTTGGAGTAATTGGACTGGTTTTTGGCAAAGCTAGAGCTTTTTTGTTAGTGCTGTGTTCGTTGCTGCGTTTGAAAGTATGTCTTTAGTGGCACGTTCTCCATTAGGTTCAAACAAAATATTCCAGAGAACTAACGTTCATGGTACATTCGAGGAAGAGTTCGAATGAAACATTCCAGAGAGCAAGCATTCGTGGTGCGTTCGAGTAGCATTTGAACGAGTCTTTCCAGTAGGCACGTGTTCATGGTGTGTTTGAGTAAACGTTCGAACGCGACTGCGATCTGATGCGTTTTTTAGCCTTTTCACTTTTAAAAAACCCTAAATCTTCACCCTACCAATAAATAGAACATGCAGACACTTTCCCCAAGTCTTGAAACAAAAATCATTTGAGCCAAAATCCTTCAAAGCTTTCAAACTTCCTTGATTCCACCATTGAAGACTTCTTTCATCTCCTTGTCTTTTTTTGTTAATGGTGAGAATCATTCTTCGATAAACCTTCAACACAACCTTAACCAAAATTCCTAATCCTTCAGAGTTCTTTCGGAGAAAGTTAGGTAGTCGGAGTTCCGACATTTAGAATTGCAGAGATAATCCACTAAGAGACTTCAGAGGTTCTAAAGAGAATCATAGGATACAGGCTTGAGGAGTTCCTTGAGTTCTTGCAGTCTAGAGGTACTTGAGTCGGTGGAGTAGCCACCATAGGTCTTGACCATCGCTGTAAGTTTTTCTCTTTATAGTGGATTGGGTTGGTAGCCGAGATGTCCGGAGTGGTTTTTTACTCTCACGAGTTTTCCACTTCGACACCAAAATTATTATGTTGATTTTGTGTGATTGCTTTTAATATTCAGCATCATATTTTAATTGTTTGATTTTGAGGTTGCTTGTTAGAAATCCATAAAATTAATAATCAGGATTTGTCTTGATTTATTATGTTAATTCCGCATAGTATCAGAACTTTGGGTTATTACGAACTTTAATACATGATTGTTTGTCAAGTTTGTATTGCTAGGCTTTTGCTAGAGCTTCAAATTAATTCCCTGTATTTATAATAATAGATTGGGACATCTAATGAATTTGGTTTTCGAATGATTAGAAATATTTGGTCAGTCCCAAACACACACAAAAAAAAAAAAAAAAAGTTTGAATTTGATGGTCTTCAAGCTCATTACAATTCAATCGGATATCCGATAATGTGGCTACATTTTTTACATTAAGTTTTTCAAAGTTGTAGGTCCAAGCCTGTTATTTTCCAACACTTTAAGAAATTAAATAAAGAAAGCCTTGTCTTGAAGGATGCATGGGTATGCTCGGAGCATCCGACTGCTGACTTGCAATTCTTTTTGTGTTTGTGTGTTGTATTTGAATATTTGATTATTTTTTAGGAGTTTTTTTTTTTTAATTATCTTTATAGTAATAATTTTTTGATAAAACTAAAATAAAAAATATTTAATGAATAAAATAAAATAAATATGTATATTATTTGTAAATTAATACATATGTATATAGATTTTCGGGTTAGGGGTAATTGATTTTTGGGGAAAGGGATATTAATGTAATTTCAGGGGGGGACAAAGGAGGGGGGGTATAGATTTTTGCGGAAGGGTAATTGATTTTTGTTGAGTATATTGATTAAGAAAATGGTACACTGGGCTTAATCGGTAAAACAACTAACTAAGTGGTTTAAAATCGATAAGATTTTTAATTGCGCAATATTTGTCAATTACTCAATTTACCCACTCTTGGGTATAGTTGTATTTGTGTATAAGTGCTTGTAGATAATGACACTCATAATGCCCGTATCTCGTTTGGAATGCAGTTTTCGAAATATCCGCATCTCGGATCCTCATCTGATGATATCTCGATCGAAGATCAATTTTTGAAAATATTGAGACTCCTTAAAATTGATCAAATAAATTATCGATACGAGGTAACAAATACCGATTCTTCACCCCACTTTATTGAGCTGAATATAATCGATACACAATTTTAAGGTGCTATCCTTTTTCCACGAACAATACTGGTGTTCTCCAAAGTGATAC